>MVGT01002031.1:77499-108175 GCA_002174775.1 Macleaya cordata | reverse complement strand
AAAAAAATTGGGGCGTGGCTTTACCTCCACGCCCCGTTTCAAACGCCATCATACCTCTACGCCCCATTTCGGACGTGGTGCCAGATCCACGCCCCGTAAAATAATTTGCAGATGAGTCTGGAGAAGGCCAATTTTAGCCTATCTCCGAGCCTCGTAGGCTAAAATTCTTATTTTCCCCTACCCACTACTCAACTCAAATAAGGTAAAAAGGTATTTTAACATACCACTGTGGATGCTCTAATTGTGCAATAGTAAGATTTTTCATGTTGTCATCGCATGAGGTCATGACACAAAGATCTTATACGATTGCACCTTAGGACGCTCACCATATTTATTTTGCAATAGGCACCACATATGTTAACAAACGCAGAGTTTGGTGAAAATTTGTAGATTCAAACCAAACGAAGGAAACATATTTTGAATGAATGATGTGCTCTATTCCTCCTTAGGTTCTCCTATGATTGATTCTAACTTAAATAGGCTACTCTAGACTATATATTGGAAAATCTTTATACCTTTAAAGCCTAAAATTGAACTTAAATTAAGTGATAATGGTATCCTTATTGTTAGCTACTTCAGACAATCATTTTTTCTAAAAACTCAAATTTGTAGAGAGAATTATTATTATTATATTTAAGGGGACCATTATCTCTGACTAGGATGAGCACCTCATGAGCTATGACTACTTTGACAACTTCTTAGTTGAATTATTAGTGATTTGATATCATGATGTGTGGTAGTTGGGTTTTGATATTTTTACACAAATTTTATGGTAATGGGTTTTGGGGGACCACTTCCAGATTGAGTGAACACCACATTGTGAAACTTTGAAACCCTGTCAAGACAATTCATATGAAATGCACTCAATGTCAAACATTTACTGATTAACTTACATTAATCATCACAGTTGATAAGAGATGATTGTTGAAAATGACTTCAATTTTTATGAAAAATCATTTTCTGAAGTTCATTCTAAAAAAAATTCAACTCATTTATATATGGACAATTATATTATTTCAATGTTTTTTTTTCTTTTAAATAGAAACTCAGCTTAAGAAACAAAACAACAACAATAAATTTATAGTCTGTTTGGACAAGGGATTTTAGGAAGGGATTTTGTGGGGACCAAAGATTTTAAGAAAAAATATAATATGATTTTTCCACCAAATTTCTGGTCCCTACAAAATCCTTCCCCCAAATCTCTTGTCCAAACAGACTATTAGTTATTTTAATAAATTTAAAATTTTCGAATTAAAGGCTTCATATGTAAAGTTACTAAACCTTTGAAAAATTAAACCTAAGTTTTTCATTGAAGTGTAAATAATATAATTAGGATTTTAGTCTCACAATTAGAGATTGGTTTACCAAAATTAAATTTAAATGGACTATTTATTGGGTTTTTTTTTTTTTTTAAAAAAGGGAATCACTTTTCACGGGAGCCCATGGAAATCTATTAAGATAGGACCATGCCGCAGGTGCTGCAGATTCCCTTATAATGAGCCCATGGAAATCACTTTTCACATGAGTGAGACACGTTAACATGTTATCAGATGAAAAACAGAGACATGTCGTCTGCATGTGAGAGTAGAGTACCCCCTAATAAGTATGTATGGAGGAGACATGCATACAAACATGAAAAATAGGGTCAGCTCCTGGACCCACATTGAAAAGCAAAGATTAAATTTGATGTGATTATGGTTACATCACATATGGGGTATGGTGTGGATTGGATCTATATATTGCTTTTAAATTAAACCCTAATTTCCTGCTTAAGCCTGTTTTGCTGCCTAATTTTTTTTAATTTCTTAATTATTTTATATATATCTCAATTAAACTATTAAAAATGAATAGAAATACACTAAGAGATAAGAGAGCCATTGACAACCACTTAAGAAGTTGCTTTTTGATTTATATAAGTCAAAAAGTAAAAAAATTTGTATAATAACATTTTTTGAAAGTGACTTCTAAAAGCAAAAAAGTTACTTTTTTTTTAGTTTTTTTTTTGTTTTTCTACTTCTTAACGTGTAACAACTAATAACTCATCATTTTTTTTAGATTTATAAGTTAGTAGTTTACCGTACAAATACTTCTCCTTATTTTTTACTTCTCAAGAGCACTTTTGTTTTTTAGTAGCAGAAGCACTTCTACTTCTGGTTGCCAAACGACCTATAACCCATAAGGGATGAAGGGGTGAAAACAATTGCTCCGTACATTCATATCATCGCTCGATTAATGCGTTACTATATCTTATTCGGTGTTTGAGGGTCTAGATCGAAAAAGTGTTTTTAATCGCCTTAAATCTCGAATTAATTATCACAAAAAAAATGTGTATATAATTGAAAAAGAAAAAGAAAAGAAAATGCACAACATATCTATATCTATGAGCTTCGCGCGTGTGAGTTGACTGCACATCCTCTCGACACGGGTTGGATGTCCAAACGCACTACGCACGTTACTATCCATGCATGCTTCGCGCATGACAAACTCATTTTAACCCTAAATATGTGATGCCACTTGTAGAATCCTGGACTAATAGGATCTGAACTGAACTCTAAAATTGGTGTAAGCTTAGTGTAAACTAAATATAAATAAAATAGATATTGTGTGGGTCCACTGATAACAATGTATAGTTAGATATGATCTAAACATCGAGGAGATCATCGTCCAAAAAAATGAGTCCTTGGATTGTATTTTAAAACTGATGTAAATGGAGTGTGAATGAAATGTAAATAAATAAATATTTAATTGGACATAACCGTCATTTATAAAAAAGGTTTTCTTTTTAAAAAAAATATGTGAGGATGTATCTGGTATTTCTCAAAAGAAGTTAAAAAAAATTAAAAATAAATAGGTGATGACGTTACTTCAGCGTAGATACCGTAGGAACTGCCCACCCTTAGAAAAGGACAGCCAACTCTCATATTTCTTTACTCTTTCTCTCCTAAACCCTAAATTAGTGTTATTCTCACCCTAAAGATCACTATTACCAAAAATTAGATCATTTTAAAACTTTTAACCCTATCAAATTTGAATGTAAAATTAATTGTCTATTACTTAAATTAAAATAATATTTTAATAGTTAATTTTACATTCAACTTTTAATAGAGTTAAAATTTTTAAAATAAGTTAATTTTTTATGAATAATTTTACCAAATCATAACTATTAGATCGCCTCTATATGAGCGCCTAACGCACAGACGATAGAGGGTGAGACGATTTGGACTCACTCATTCCCCGAATAAACCCTAATTAGGATACTATTTTAGAGTAGAGGTCCCCTGTAAAAAGCCTGCTTTCTCTTATCTTTTTCATGTTGACTTTACCAAAAAAGTATTGCAAAATTAGGGTTAGCTAAAGATAGTCATAAAGAATCTTCTCTTACTGGTTCTCCAATACAAGCAATTATCAAAATACATTTACCATAAAAAGGAGCAGTGAAATGAAAAGGAGTCATTGTCATGGCCCCTTGTCCATGTTCTTTTGTTTGAGGAGGAATAACTTTATATCAAAGAGATAAAGCCTTTTAATTTAAAGGTGGGCTTTTATAGACTAAACAAGTGGGAATAGAGGGCCCCTAGTCAAAGGTCAGAATCATGTGTGGAAGTGGTCTTTTTATTTGTGTCATAAAATAGTGCTTCTTCAGGTTGAAATCTCACTGAGAGAAAAGCTAATGAAATATCTAATCTCCCTAGTTTTTGAAAAATGGATATTGGAATCAAATTGAAAAAGTAGGCTGTGTATAAAAATTAAAAATAAAAACAAAAAAAATTCCAATCTTGTACTTGTAATGGTCAAAATTTGTCAAAAGATTCAATCATTCAAAAGATGCAACTCTAAAATATAATAAATAATATTACTATTATTATAAGTCATAATTTGAATGGTGGGTAAGAAATTAACAATCTTGAAGATCAATTTATACAAGAAAAGATGGTTAGAGCCACCAACTTTTTTGCAAGTTAAGCAGCCTACCATTAAGAATTTTGTTGAGAGCCTACCAAGAAGACTATTGTTGCAAGTAGTAATTAAATTGGGTGTATATATTTAGATAATGAACCCAATCCTCTAATACTATATTAGGTTTGAAGTTGACTGGTCAAGATTTTTATTTTGTCCATGATCTCATGCTGGGTGAAATAAATATAAAACACAAATTAGGCCAAAAACACTAGGCTTCCTCTCATCATCTTCAAGCCTCCAAACAACAACCAATTCAACTAAGAATTCAAGGTAAGATGAATGAAAGCATGTGCCATTTTCTTCACAGGAAGAAGGTGAAGGCCTCATTTTCTTTTCTTTCTTTCTTTCTTTTTTATTTTATTTTTATTAAGCCTTTGCTTAATGAGATCAGTAATTAAATACTGGTGAAATTTGAATCAAAGTATGTACTGTCAACAATAACAGACTTTTGCCAAGTAAGAAAAAGGTTTAATCATTTCTCTTTTTTGGGTTTAATGTTGGGCAAGTAAGTACATACCACTATACCATGCTTTTTAGAGCAGCTTATCTAAGAAGCCCAATCATGGAACTATAGGCAACAGAAAGATTCAAGGCCTGGCCCAATAGTTAGTAGCTACTGTAAGCCCATATCTCTGTCTACCAAAGCCCCCTGCCCACTATTTTGATGGTTCATTTACATTATTAAGCCCATCATAGGCATTTTATGGACAATCAAATTATTTGGATCGGTGTTATTAGGGATTCTAAAATGGTGTAGGAGACGCTCACATTTTGGGCCTGAAGCCCAAATAACAACCCTTCTGGTCATTTTTTTCTTTTTCTATAGGGCTCATCTCCAAAAACAACTAAACCCGGACAATCCTACCACCTCCACCTCCACCACCACCATCGAGACTGAAAGCTACAATAACAACGATTATTATTTGAAGGTGTCTCACACCATTTTGGTCTTGTTTTAGGCCCAATTTGATCCTCCAAGGAAAAGTTTCACTGACAAACTAATATTAATAGCTTAAAGATTGCTATTATTTGAGATTTGGTGGTAGATTAACCCTTGTTAGCGTCCGCCATGGAAAAAGTATATCTTACGATGGATTATTTCCTGTAATTTTTTGATTTAAAAATAATTAATAAATTTTTCTAACACATGACTTTCTACAATGACACGTGTTATTTTGATGGAAATGTGTTTGGATGCAAAGGTAAGGGAATGATACAATCAAATGACGTTCATTTTTTACTTTTTTTTTGTTTGTTTGAGCCATGTGGCGTTCATTGAAAAAATAAAAAAGAATTAACAAAACTGTAAAGTCGTCCAATTCCGAGTTAACTCACGAGTTGAATCGAGTGACAGTATTTTAATTGGTCGAGTTCTATGTGAATTAGGCTGAGTCTTGAACTCGTTTAGTGAAATCGGTATTTAAACTTGATTGTTTTTTGTGCCACTAACCGACTTCCCCTTGGGATTATATTGTTTTCTGTTTTACGCTTCCGCCGACCAGTTGCCGACTCCGATCGAGGTGGAGTCTGCTCCTCTACCAGAGGAGCTAAACTCACTCCACATGCAATGCAACATATGCCACGTGGCATTTTCATCGTTTGATGACACTTGGAGTTTAAGTTTTGGAGGAGTAATACTGTTTGGACCGACCATCTCCAATTCTGATTGCGGCTATGCTATGTTTTAATACACGATGAATGTTCAAAATCATTTTAAGTTTGGAAAGTCAAGTGAATGGGTCTCATCTCGTCAAGTATGTGCCATAGATGGGGCCAATAGTAGATCCAAAAACTATTTTTCTTGTTGGAGCAATGCTTGGGAGTCTACAAAGCATTACCCAAAATAGTCCTGAATGATGTGGCAGTCGAAATGTAATAGATATTCAAATTAAAGTCTTAAATGCAACATCCGTGTCGGGCCCATTCCAATTCTAGTGTCGAACTTTGGATTGTATTTTGGGTTAAAATATTAAGTTCTTCCTTTTTTCGAGACTCGGTCATGACTAGAGCTAGCAAAATAACCGGTGACCAGCCAATCCTACTCTAACCGACCCGCTAGCTAAATGAATAAGATTACTGTTTGAAAAATTGACAAATTTCATAAACTAGTCAGAGGTTAGGATTTGGAAATCTTGGCTCGTTAACCCGTCAACCCACCTAGGGTTAATCCTAATTCGACCCATTGCCAGGTCTATTCGTGACATATTTTTGTGGAATTGACCTCTCAGTGGATACCCACGCCTCTAATCACTGAATGGTCTTTGCTGTTTTGGTCTGTGTAAGTGTATAACTACTAACTGCTTTAGTTATATCAAGTTATTAGTTTTCAATTATGAGAGCGTATCCGCATATATTGTTATTTATACATTAAGTGTACATTGGCTAGTGGGATTACATAAAGATGATTCAATGGCTCATTTTAAGTTAGTATATTCTCCTCATCATGTAAATCACCATCACAAAAAATCAATCCATTATAAAATCTTTTAATTCCAACATTCTTCACTGAGTGAAATTAACGGTAAAGTGAATTCCTCAATCACTATTATTTTTTGTGATTTTCAATCACCCGATGATTGCATTACAAGTTCTAGAATGTCTAAATTTTTTGTGCACGATGATGATCAACATTGTGAAAAAAATATCATCACTAAATATCATCTGGATCATCTTTATGTTGACCCATAAGTAATGCATAAAATAACGATGCATGTACCAATAATAATATATTTTGATCCGCTCTCCTTAATTAATTAGAGTGATCAAATCAATTAAAGCTAGTATTATTTGAAGAGTTTGTTCAGTTGATTGGTCTGTTAAGGAGTTAGAGGTAGCTTAGTTAGACTTATTTTAAAGAGTTTGTTTAGTTGACTGGTTTTATATATTTAAGTGGGGGATGATAGCTGGACGTACGGAGAAGGGAGGAACAAACGACATGAGTGCTTACGTGGCAAAGATAAAGATCAGCAATAGATAATAGTAAATTATTATTATTTGAATTTTGGAATAATTTATTATAGGGTGTGGTTTTGGTGCCATCACTATAATGTCATTCCTGTGACATTTTTAAGTTATCATGACTTGTGGAGTCCATATACAAATGAACCAAGCGTTGATTTTTTATGATGATGATCTACATGGTTAGGAGAACATCTTCACAAAAAATTAGCTCATTATAAAACTGGCAATCCCATCATCCAATTTTTTAAAACTTAACGGTGAATGAATCATTCATTTTTACCATTAAATTCCATCAATGGATGATGATGTTACAAGTTTTAGAATTAGTTGATTTTTTTTTATAATGATGGACATAATGAGGAGAACATCCTCACAATAAATCAACCCTTGATTTATCTGCATGTGAGCCCCACATGCTCAAACATAATAGGCGGTGCTATGGGTGGAACCAGAGGTACGGGTCCACATCATCCGTGATCTTAACACCTATAACATTCATGTGTCGCGTCCCATTCTACCTTGTGTAAACATTAGCAATACTCATGTAATAAGATATGCTGTCATATTTTTTTTCTTTATTCAAATTTTTTTTTTTTGTCTTTACTTTCTAATTCTTTTAGTCTTTTTGCTCTTAAAAAGTCAATTAAGAATTCAAAACCAATTTTACCACAGATTACTAAGTAGATTTTCAAAAAGTCTCCACTACTGTTCTTCGGGTATCTTGTGAGTTGTGACTATACGGCCCCTTAATTAAAAAGAATTAAAAAATAAAAAATTACAGCTAATCTCTTGCTATAAATCTCGTGAAAACGTCCATTAATATAACAGAGTAATAGTTTCTGATTTTGTTGTTGTTGAAATCAGCATATTAAAAATGGTCGACCCAACATCAACAATCATCACCAAACCCCAAAAAAAAAAAAAAAAAAAAGACATTAATTACAGTCGTGGTACTCACAATTTGTACTTAAAAAAAATTTGTTAAAATATTGTTTTTACTTTTGAAGAAATGTGTTTCTCAAACTAAAAGTTTGAAATTGATTTTTTAATTCAACGATTATAGAAAAAAAAAAATCTACTAATACATTGTGATTGCCACTAGCAAGACGGAATCAAAATTTTGTGGTTGTAGGGGCTAAATTGTTAAAAAAATAATTGGACAGAAGTCAATACATAGAATTAATCAAGTTATATATATAATAGTACCAAAAAATCAAAGGGAGTACTTTGAAGCCGGAGGTGCTAGAGTCCCCCTCAAGTCTCAAGGTGGCTCTGCCCCTGGCCACTGCCACCGCCGCCAACCACCTGAAAAGTAAAAAAAAAATCCAGATCTGATTTTTTTTTTAGATCTAAAGAAGTAAAGGTGAAAGATAGAGAGGGAAAGAGATAGAGGGAGAGAGGGAGTAGAGAGAGTCAAGATTTATATTTTTTTTTGGTCGGTAAAAGAAATTTATTAAGGAGAGAGTCAAGATCTTGAAGGCGCCAAAGTTTGATCTTGGCAACTTAATGGAGGTTCACGGTGACTACTCCGAAGATGTAGGCGTGAAGGTAGATAGGCTGGCTGATGAACCAGTACCATAGGCAGAAGCTGAAGTTGTTGGGGCTTAGATGAAAGTTTAGTCTTTCAATTTTATTGGAGAGTATTGCATGACCTTCAAAATAATTTTGGTTGATGTTGAGCAGTTGAGGATGTATGATTTCTTATTTTTGACTTAAAATGGTGTTGTGCTCTAAATGAATTGAACTACATTTTTTTTATTAAAAAAAATGAGGGAGGAGAGAGAGAACATGGGCAGGGACGTGATGAAGAAGAATAAGTGGCCAGAGGTGTAGGGGTGGCCGGCGGTGGAGTAGTGGTGACCGGAGGTGGATTGGTGGGTGTATTTATTGTTGGGATGTTTTTTTAGGGTTGGAGTATTTTTTGGAATTGAGTTAAAAAATATCTACCCATTTTTAGATTACTATCCCCTAAGTAAAACTAATTCCATTCCCTAACCAACTTAAACAACCTACTCCACCCCCAATCTTGTCTATCTCCCTCACATTTTGAGGAACTCCTTTAACAAAACTTAAAATTATTCTTCTAATATTATAATTTTTTTTTCTTTTAATGAATCCCAAGAGACAAGACTCCTCTTTGTCCCGAGACAAGAGGTCAAAAATCAAAACATAAATCTTATATATATTAAAAGATAATAGGGTGATTTTATGCTGGTGTGCACATGATCGATTAAGATCTATGGTCAACTCCTTAGTATAAGAAGTAAATAATTTTGTTTATTTTTTTTTCTTTAATGGTTACATCATATCCAGCTCAAATGGGAATCCTTTCTATGGTCTAAATCAACCAATTATTTAAAGATATGACTTTCCCCTCATCTACCATTTTTTAAATTATTTTGAAATAAATACTCTCAATCACCATTTTATTTTTCAAATAAATATTCTCAATCGAATCATGATTTTTTAAAAATTAATGAAAATTTTGGGTTTTTTATTTTTATTTCAATATTTTTTTACCAATTTTGTAGAGGAGAAAATCTTGCAGATTTTTCGAAACATAATTTCTTTAATCTCGAGGAAAATGTCATTCTCGTGTTCTCGAATAGTCCGATGGTCTAGAATATGAATATGCATCCTATTTTATTTTATTTTTTTCATTAGAGAATTTGCATCCTAATATGAAATATTTCTAGACCAATTAATGTCATCGATCTATGATTATCCAAAAAAAAAAAAAAGAAGAAAATATTTTCATAAAAAAAAGTAAGAAGGTCGCTTCCATTTTGTAATGTATAAATTATCATATTTGCAATACTAATTTATTAGGATGCTTTAAATATCATATGAAGTTGACTTTGAAGTTGGGAACTCAAATTTGCAGCTCATCAAACCAAAAAGCCAAAATTATCAGAATCAATGGATTCTTTTAAGAAGAAGATGATCATTTTTTTTTTGAATTGAATTTTTATGAAGATGATCACTTTAGAGTGCTTGGACTTAATTGCCTTCATGACCTTAGTGCATGGAGGGTAATTACATGAACATTCGACGACAAAGCACTTAATTATAAAGGGAATTTATAAAACAACGAATAGAGATGGCTTACTTAATAAAGTTGCGGCGTATTATGATTATCATTTTAATTGCTGCTGGCATTCTGCGTTAGTTAAAATATTAATTCTATCATGCCACTTCAAGTAAATTATCTTTATGTGATTATATTATGAGAAATTCTATATTCACCTGTGATTCTCATCTACTAAAGCTACCCATTATATGTTATGGGAGCCTACCATTACTCTATTTTGAATTATAATTTGTCTTCACGTGCATCCGTGGACAAATGAAAGAAACAAAACGTATTCATTTTATTTTTAGACTAAATAGACTCATATAAAATTTGGTGGATTAAACAGATTGAATTAAAGTTATAATGAATGTATTGGACGATCTCCTATTATCAATTAACCATCAATTATTGACTTAAACTCTACAAAAAACTAACCATGAATACAAACATTTGTACCCAAAATTGCTACTGATTAATTACCCTAAGTCTAAAGACTCTAAATGAACGATTAATTATAAACTCCTGGAGAAAATTGTTAATATTATATTTATACGGCTTTGGAGATAGGCAATCCAAAACTTTTAACCTAAAATCGCCACTAATTTAGTTGAAAGAAGGAAAGAAAAACCTCCTTGTCCAAATGTCGAAGGTAAAAACAAAAGAGTTTTGCTAGAATAACACCAAAATTTGACACCAAATATTACATCTCTTTTTTAAAAGTGGTACGAGGGGTTGAAATGGAATTAATGCTTTTTCATGATTGGTTTTCAATCAATAAAATAAGCAGATGTAATATTTGGTGTCAAAATTTGGTGTTATTCTAGTATTGCTCAAAACAAAATGAGCTCATTAAATAGCTGGAGAAATTAAGAGAGTACGGAGCAGAGAGAAAATCTAATGTCCAGAGACGCACATAAATAAAATAGAGGAGTGTTACCATCAGTCATACACCTGTCTGTGATTCTCCTCAAAGTCTTAGAGATTTACACGATATTAACAATGGAGAAAAATAATGGTGAATTTGGGTCGATGTACTGTAGCTTAACTGCTTCCGGTTATATATTATCACAGTTTCAGCTTTCAGATTTCGAAAAGTTTTGAATTGCTTTGGTTTGGGTTTTTTACAGCATGTGAGAGAAATTGTGAACACTCTCTCTCTCTCTCTCTCTCTCTCTAAAACGAGGCTCCGTGGTCTCTCTTTCTCTCTCTAAAACCTCACTTTTAATTCCGTTATTTCTCTCTCTCTCTCTCTCTCTCTCTCTCTCTATAAGACCGACTGAACTCTCAAAACTCTCTTTCTCTCTCTAGTTTCTACTAGTGCGGTTCTTTAAAGACTTGCCAGCTTCTGCTTCCAGAGAAACGGCAAAAGAAAAGAAGATAAAACCCTAGAAAGGTAGTTTCATTTGTACCCTAATAAATTATAGATGAAATGGACAATCTAATGAATCTCTGCAAATGCCCCTCACTTTGAAGTTTCATCGTCAGGAGCATCAGGTCGATTAGGATAGATGTGTCAGCCTTCTTTTTGTTCTATTTGATGCTGTTTTCTCGATCTTATGTGTTCGTCGCTCATTTGTGAGTTTTCTTGAGTTCTCGGTCTTTATTTCCTGATTAATTTTCTATTCTTGTGGTTTAGGTTTCTAACTTGGGTTTCAATTATTGCTTGTTTTTGTTCTTTACCTTCTAATCGAGGTTTAGTGGATTAGACGGGCTTGTTGGGTTTAGGTGTCTGCATTTGTTTACTAACCTGGGTTTCATCTGATTAGTATTCATCTTTGTTGCTGCGAAAATTTGATACAAATCAGACGGAATTCACGATGTTATGTAGATTGTGGTACCTGAATTTGGTTTCTTGTTGTTAGAACTCTAGTACTGCCCCTTAATTTTTTTTTTTTTTGTTATTGGTGTATTGGCTGTGAATTTTTATGCTAATGTGGATGTGTTTATGATAATTTTTGCTGAGATACTCTTGTTAACTGCAACACAACGGAATTTGCAATCTTTTTGGTCATGAGTGCCCTTTTATATAGAAAAAATATGGGTAACTTGATGTTAGTCAGACCCAACTCGTGAGAACTGATTTGCTTGGTTTTCTACTTAATGTTTTTTATCAATATATTTCTCTGTTTGTTTAGATTAATTATTAGATTTGTCACTCTAAATGTTTAATTATTTAATAAATATTGTTCCGTGTTTTTATGTTCGTGTCATTATCTTCTGGATCATGAAGCTGGATTAGGTTTTGGTGTTACTGGTAGGTGCAGGCCGTATATTATTGGTGATTATAGCTTGGGGAATCATTGATCTTCATACCTGTTCTGGATCATGAAGCTGCAAATAACTGGTATGCATTTTCTCACAAGTATATCGTCAAATTATAGTTATGAATTGAGGTCCCTCATCTCATTGATTACTTCTCTATATACAGGGCATGATTGACGGGCAAGTAATGATCTCATTAGGATATTAATCTCTTCGAGTTGGGTTTAATTCACAATTGAAGATTAATAGTTCCTCATCCCTCACTTTTGATCATCTTTGGAGTTTGTCACTCTAGCATGTTGTCATACAAATAAATGTGTTTTGAGGAGAAATTGTTAGGTGTTTGGCTCACTAGTATACTACCAGGGCATCCCAAACATATGCTATCAAAGTTGCCGTGGGATGTAAACATTTCTGCTTATTTATACTCTCAAAGGGATCTAGCTCGCATTGGATGGTTGACCATTTAAGTCATGAATGTCCCATTGGATGACTTGTAAAGCTCTGTTAATGGAATTCACTTGAAGTAAGCAACATTTATGACCGTGGGGAACTAGATATTTGTAAGAGAATTTATCAATTACATAGAAGGGTCTATTTCGTTAGTACCTTGCTCTTGGTATTGCAAACTCACCTGAAGACTCGAAAAAAATGGAAACCAAAAATGCGAGGATTGACCAAACATTGGGTACTGTTCCTCGCATATTCCAAGCTGTTGGACCTGTGCTTCTGATATCTATGGGATATATTGACCCTGGAAAGTGGGCTGCAGTTGTAGAGGGAGGTGCAAGTTTTGGGTTTGATCTTGTTTTACTGATACTTGTTATCAATTGTGCTGCTGTTCTATGTCAGTACTTGGCTGCTCGTGTTGGTGTGGTCACTGGAAAGAATCTTGCACAGGTATCCTTTGCTTTTGAATTTGTGTTTATAATTTTTAGTTAATTGTCTTGTATTCCAGAAATGAATCTTATTTTGGGGACGTTTGAGTCTTCGGCTATTATATTTTTTTTTTCTCGTGTTTTATAGGAAACTATGTGAACATTAAAAAAAGAAATGAAAATAAAAGAAAGACAGTTATTTTTTTGTACTTTATTTTTTTTCTTAGTCTCAGAATCAAGAGTTTTTTTTCAAAATGTATTCATAATCATAACCATGCTAAGTAATACCATCTTACATTTCTATCTTGATGCCATTTGGAGCAGTTGAAAAGATATCTTGATTCTTGAACACATGTATGGCACTCTTCATCTTGAAAATAATTGCAAGATGGTCGATATAACCTTATTTTTTATTTGGAAAAAGGGGGAAAATAATGGTTTTAAGGAAATCAACGATGTATTAATGGAAATTACGGTTGGAATTTGATTTGATTTTTTTTTTGAAAAAGGAAAAATAATCAATGGTTGTATTTTTGATATATTGGCTGTTACTTGTTTTTAGTTTTTGCATCTCTCTCTCTCTCTCTCTCTCTCTCTTTAAATTCAATATCTTCCACCGTCAAACATGGAGAAATAGGTAAGGATCCACAGGATTCCACGTAGGATTAGCATGCCAACTCTAATCAGTCAACTGTTTTTAAAATGATTATTTTGTACAGCATTACTCTCTTTAGCAAGTATTAAAATTTATTCTTTCTATAGTTATTCTCTCTTTAGCAAGTTTGAGAGTTGAGTCTTGTATGGAAGTCTATTTAATGAAGATCTCTCCATCATAATTTGTGTGGAGAAAATTATAGAAAAAATATTTGTTTCCCCTGTCTCCCTCTCTCTCTCTCTCTCTCTCTCTCTCTCTCTCTCTCTCTCTCTCTCTCTCTCTCTCACACACACACACACACACACACACACACACACACACACCTTAATAAAATAATTAAATAACTTAATCTTGAATTTATCAAGCAACAGTTGAAAAAATAAAAAATGGTTATAATGGAAAATAGTGGCCTTTATACTGAAAATAACGTTGTTAAAAGTATCGGAAAAATAAATAACGGAATATTGTAACCATTATTTTAGTACCCTTAATGTCCACATCTGCTTAGAGGTCTTTTTGAATTTATTGACGTGTGATTCTTATTCTCGTTTCCATCTGTATTATTTCTAACCTGTTATATTTCTTTGCTGTTGATGTTAAAGATTTACCATCAGGAGTATGATAAGTCCACATGCTTATTATTTGGAGTTCAAGCAGAGCTTTCAGTGATAATTTCAGACCTGGCAATGGTAGTTATCAGGCTTCTTCTAGTTTATTGTTAATCTTCTGGGTTTATTTATCCAAAAGGGTATAACTAGATGCACGAGCCAAAGTCATAATACATGGTTTAACACCATGGTTGAACCATAACTAACAAAATGTTGTCCTGATCTTTCTAGATTCTGGGTGTTGCTCATGGACTGAATCTTCTTCTTGGGTTGGAGTTGCGCACTTGTGTCCTTCTAACTGCAATCGATGTTGTCTTATTTCCTCTTTTTACGAACCTCTTGGTGAGTTTAGTTAGTTACATTTGTTTGTATTGTCAATGCCAGTAGATCATGTCAAAACTCGTTGTGATGTTTGTTTCTGTTATTTAATGGTCAGGGAAAATATAAGGCAGAAGTTTACTTTGTGAGCACAGCAGGCTTGGTTTTGCTTTTTTATGTGTGTGGAGTGCTTATGAGCCAACCCGAAGTCCCACTTGTCATGAATGGGATGCTAACGAGGTTCAGCGGCGAGAGTGCTTTCGTGCTTATGAGTCTTCTTGGAGCAAATATTATGCCTCACAACTTTTACCTTCACTCTTCTATTGTACAGGTACTCTGAGTATCTCCCTCCCTCTTTTTTTTTTGTTTTTTGTTTTTTCTTTTCTTTTCTCCTCTTTCGTTTGACATATCTGGATTCGACCACTTAGATTTTAATTGCCCTCTAACAGGTTGGCATTTCAAACCTGGTTACTCTTTGGAGATCCATTTAACAGTACACTGTTCTTTGCTTTGAAGTCTGACACTATTTTAGTGTCACAAGCCTTGGACCCAATAAATGACTTTGCTTAGCTTGATTCTGTTCTGGTGCCATGGGTTCTTAGCTTTCCATCTTTTATGGGTTCTGAGTTTATTTTTATATAGTATGCATGTAGTATCATGATTCTTTAGTAGTATAAGCCAGATCAGATTACTAAGCTGTACTTTGGGGATTGAATTGACAACTATGCTGCTTATGCATTTTTAAGACAATTTTATTTATTTTTTAATTCTTGACTGGTAAATGTTTATTTTGAAATGCAAATCAGGAAAAATGTCACTGAACTGACCTTTCATTTTATCACATTGGTGTAGTATTTTGTGAGTGTATTCATTTCATTTGTTTGCTTATCACTTATCAGTTATCTAAACGTTGGTTCATCTTTCATCTGTGCAGCAATGGAAGGGGCCACCAAATATGTCCAAGAGTGCTCTATGTCATGACCATTTTGTTGCGATCTTATGCATTTTTAGTGGAATTTATCTGGTGAATTATGTTTTGATGAGCTCAGCAGCGACTTTTTTCCACAGTGCCGATCTTGTTGTTCTTACTTTTCAGGATGCACTTTTGCTTATGGACCAGGTTGAGTTTGCATTTCTAGTTGCAATCAACTTTTGGCCATTATAAGAACCCATGCATGACCTGCTTTGTAAATTTATGTTATCTATGTTTATAATTATGCCATACTGATCAGTTTTCCTTTCTTTTCTGCTCGATACATTTTGACAGGTATTTAGAAGTCCTATAGCACCCATTGCCTTTTTTCTGGTCTTGTTCATTTCGAGCGAGATAACAGCAATAACTTGGAATCTTGGTGGGCAAGTAATCTTGAATGAATTCTTCAGGCTGGATACACCTGTTTGGCTTCATCGCACAACAATCAGAATTCTGGCCATTGTTCCGACTTTTTACTGTGCATGGAATTCAGGGGCCGAAGGGATATATCAACTGCTTATTTTCAGTCAAGTTACACTGGCTATGCTGCTTCCATCTTCTGTAATCCCCCTTTTACGGGTGGCCTCGTCGAGATCAATAATGGGTGCCTTGAAAATCTCTTCGTTTGTGGAATTCTTAACTTTGAGTACCTTTATGGGGATGCTTGGCTTAAAAATTATTCTTGTTGTGGAGATATTATTTGGAAGTAGCGACTGGGTAGGTAGTTTGAAATGGAACACTGGAAGTAGTATGACGCTTCCGTATGTTGTTCTTCTAAGCACTGCTTGTGCATCACTGGCTTTTTTGATTGTTCTGGCAGTCACACCTCTGAAGTCTGAAGGTGTCAAACCAGATGAGCAGATGTGGAAATGGGATTTGCAAAAAAGTCTACCTGAGCCATCTGTGGAGGGGGAAGAAGCTATAACTAGATTTAGATTTACTGGGGAGGTGCCTGCCACTGAAGAGCTGGCATTGGAAAAATCTATGGAGAGTTGTTCGGATAATTCAGTTGTGGATTTTGATCCTGAAACAGTTATGGATTCTGATCAGGAACCTCAGCTACCTGCTTGTCAGGAGAATCAGGCAACAGGCCAGATCTCCCCAACATGCGATCCAGAAAAGTCTACATCTACTATTGAGTTGGCCGAGGTGGCAATTGTAGATAAGATGGTTGCTGATGTTGGATTGCTGGATTATGCTATGTCAAAGAAGATTGAATCTGTAGACCCAGTTCCAACACCCCAAAAGGAAGAGGGAGATTCACAGATTGAGAAGGATGATGATGAGGGGGATACATGGGAGCCTGAAGAATCATCGAAAGGTGTTTCCATGAGTGGGCCTACTTTGCCGTCAGAGGGACCAGGATCTTTTAGGAGTCTTAGTGGGAAATGTGAAGAAGGAGGTACTGGCAGTGGAAGCCTTTCAAGATTATGTGGATTGGGCCGTGCTGCTAGGCGTCAATTAGCTGCCATTCTTGATGAGTTCTGGGGGCAGTTATATGACTTTCATGGGCAGGCAACTCAACAAGCAAAGGCTAGGAAACTGGATGTCTTGTTCGGACAGGATCCAAAGCCCACTGCTTCACTGAATGTGGGCCCTGCAGGATTGGAATCATCAGGATACTTCCCTTCAGTAGCCGGAAGAGGACCTGAATTTCAGATCAACTCTAGTACTTATGACCCTCCCAAGCAACCGAGGATGTCGAGCAATTTAGAGTCACCTCATGGAATTCAAACAGGATCCTCCTTGTGGTCTACATCCATGCAACTGTTAGATGCGTATGCACAAAGTCCATCTCGAAATGTACTTGATTATGGTGAAAAGCGCTGTTTGCGTCTGCCACTGTCTTCTGAAGGCTTGGATTATCAGCCGACAACTGTACATGGTTATCAGATTTCGTCCTATCTTGCTAGGATTGCTGCAGAGAGAAACTCTGATTCCTTGAACATTCATTTGGATTCACCAACCTCTAATTCCCCTTCTTTTGCCCCACCAAACTACATGGATCAGCTTAGTTATGCTCTATCACAGAAACCACAAAATGGGACTACCTCTTTAGATGCAACTAGTATACAGAATCTGGTGGTGTCTAGAATTAACAGGTTAAATGCAGAGCGATCTTATTATGACCCTTGTTCGTCCGGACTTGGTGAGAATGTTAGTTCTGCGGCCAATACTAAAAAGTATCAAAGCTTGCCCAACATTTCAGGACTTGTAGTTCCTCAACGGGATTCATATGGAGCTGATAAGGGTGCTCAATGGGACAGTCCTGTGTTTGGGCCGTCTATAAGTAGAAATGCTTACAACCAATCCTTTTATTCAGATGCTGGATCCAGGGCAGGAGTTCCTTTGGCGTTTGATCAACTCTCTCCATCCAATCCGTATGGGGAGGGTTTCTCTGTACAGTTAAGTTCAAATTCAGACGCCAAATCACTCTGGTCTCGGCAGCCGTTTGAGCAGTTATTTGGCATGGCAGGTAAAACTCAAAGCATGGGGAATGAAGTAGGAAATAGGTCTAGTTTAGTTATACCAGAAGACAATTCTAACTTGGATTTGGAAGCCATGTTGCTTCAGTCTTTCAGATATTGTGTGATGAAGCTTCTGAAATTGGAGGGATCTGATTGGTTATTTAATCTGAATGGTGGGGTCGACGAGGATCTGATTGATCGAGTGGCTGCAAGGGAGAGATTCCATAATGAAGCTGAAACTAGAGATGTGAACCATGTAGAGCAAATGTTTGAGTCTCCTCAGTACCTGTTCTCTGATAGAAAGTTTGGTTCGGCACTGAAGAGTGACGAGCCAGGTCTTGCCAAGGTTTTGCTTTCTTCAGTTCCTCACTGTGGAGAGAGTTGCATTTGGCGAAAGGATCTGATAGTGAGCTTTGGAGTTTGGTGCATTCGTCGGATATTAGAGTTGGCGATTATGGAAAGCCGGCCGGAGCTGTGGGGAAAATATACTTATGTTCTCAATCGCCTTCAGGTAGAAATTCAACATACCATGCTTTATTTTCCTGATTTACTGTCTCATCACTCATAAATGATTATCTAATTCCCCAGTCGCAAGTTACATTAACTTGAAGTACACTATATGGTGGACCGACATGACCCTCAAAGGAGGACACCACTGACCACGGAAACCTATTACAGAAATTGGCACCCAGTACAACTTAGTCTCCATCGGTAGACAGTTTAAACTTATAGATTGTTAACTAAAACTTATTGTGCTTGTGGGAGATTTAACTTGTGAGCATCTCACTGATTAGACTTCTGACATGAAGATCACTGAGGTGTGAGACCCATCTGATGCTGGGTTGATGGGTACTACCTGTTACACTCAATAGACCCATTGCCAACTTCAGATTCCTTGTTAAAATTCTATTGCCCGAATCAATTGTATAGTTTTCCATGCACAATTATGTATTTTGTAGTTAAAAACTTCGAAATCTTTGTGGCCACAGGGAATTCTTGATCCAGCGTTTTCCAAGCCCCGGTCTCCAATGTCCCCTTGCTTATGTCTTCAAATTCCAGTGACACAAACAAAGAGATCAATCCCATCCTTGCACAATGGGATCTTACCACCAGCCGCAAAACCACGCAAGGGGAAATGCACAACCGCAAGCACAGTCCTTGACGTAATCAAGGATGTTGAAATTGCTGTGTCCTGCCGTAAGGGAAGGACAGGCACTGCAGCAGGGGACGTAGCTTTCCCAAAAGGTAAAGAGAACTTGGCGTCAGTGCTCAAGCGCTACAAACGTCGCCTCTCTAACAAAATGTTCGGGAACCATGAAGGGGGATCTGGGCGCAAAGCATAAAAGCCTACCTTGTGCGCGTCATAGCATGTTTCATTCTACCATTTCAGGATGCTGATTTTTTGAGATGTTTGGTATTTTAAATCAGTTCGTCAGTTACTCCGGATTAGTGCAAATCCTTTGCCTCCCGGAGTCTCTCTCTCCCCCCATGTCTATATAAGTCCGTGCTGCAAATTTTACATACCCATGTAATATATGATACTGTAAAAGTTTCTGGAACTGATTGCAGCAGAAAATCATAGAAGAAAATTAGGGTTAGTTATTGTCCCAATCTTATTCTTTGTGTTTGTACTTGTGTACGCGCGAGTGCGGGCGTCAATTTTATTACCCAGTGGCGAAACAAACTCAAGTCAAGACTTTGGAGAATAAGAGCAAGAGTTGAATAAGTTTTCAAGGTTTTTGTTTTTCATTTCGCAATGAGCAACTAAAAGACTCTTCTAAAACTCCATTAACAGGCTTGGGCTAATATACTGGATCATTTCCATTCTGGGCCTGCTCATAACTCTCCCATTTGGCATTTGGGCACGTTTCGGCATAGGGACTGGATATTTCTGCTCTGACATTCAATTCATTACCCCCAGCTTATTCTAACATTCTATTCATCACACCCAGCTTATTCTTACATTCAGTTTGCACCTGCCTATGGGTTGCCGTGGAGAGAAGGAGAAGTGAAATCCACTCATTCTCTCTCTAAATTTAAGTGATTTCAGCAACATAATTTTACACAATATTGGACTGAAAGCCCTCTTTTTATAACGGTTTCAAGTAGAGGACAAACATTTTTTGTTTTATAAGTCTAATCCCTGCTTTTTACGGTTTTGTAAGCAAAGGAGTTAGTTCATTCTTTTATTTTAAAACAACAAAATTTTAGTACCTAAACTACCATTCCCTTTGCTAAACACGTAGTTTCTAACTGTTTTTGCTTTATAGGAAATCGATGACGTGGCAGAGAGAGAAAATAAGTTTTTTAAAAATTAAAAATGCTATAACTTTTAATCTACAATTTAGATATTAGCGAAATTTTATTTTTAAAAAATATTTTTTAAAATCTTTAAAATGAGACCAGACAACAATATTAAATTCAAAAAAAAAAAAAATCTTCGTTATTAGACTATGAAAGCAGATTGGTAACTGGGTTATGCAAAAAGCATACATAAAACCTTTGCATACTTAAAAATTTGCATATACATTTTTTTTTTGTTATTGGGTTATGGAAGCAGATTGCAGACATAAAAACCTATGCAAATTATAATTTGCATTGGTGTTTTTTCCTTTTTTTTTGTAACTGGGTTTTGCAAACAGATTGCATACATAAAAACCTATGCAAATTATAATTTGAGTATCTGCATACTTAAAAACCTATGCAAATTATAAGTATGCAAATTATAATTTGCATACTTAAAAACAATGTAAATTATAATTTGCATTGGTATTTTTAAATACTTTTGAGTATCTGCACTTTTCAAAGCCTTTATGCAAACAAATTGCATAAGAAAAAAGCTTAAAAACTACTTTTTAAACAATGCAAATTATAATTTGCATAGGCGTTTTTAAATACATTTGAGCATCTGCACTTTTCAAATCCCCTATGCAAACAAATTGCATAAGAAAAAAGTCGAAAAACTACTTTTTAAACAATGCAAACTATAATTTGCATACAATTATTTAAGTTTTTAGCTTGTTAAATTGGTTTTTTTCTGGATTTTTTTTTAAAGATTTGGTATTAATGTTTGATCTTGTTTTAAAGATCTTGAAAAATACTTTACAACGGTATAAATTTTGTTCAAATTCGATTTATATTTTGAAAGTTATAGCCATTTTTATGTTAAAATTCGTTAATTGGCTTTTGCTAGCGTGCACCGTCGTTATTGAGCAGATGAGTTTTTCATCTTTTTGCATCGTGCTAACATATGCCGAGGACTGTCCGTCCATAAAAAAAAAGGTTGTCCTATATGTCATTTTTCTTCCCATGCAAGGGCATCCTACTCATTTTCTGATAATTTTAACGGGTGAGAATGAGCGCATGAGTGTAGAAGTGCTTGTAACGTAATTCACATTCAAGACAGTTTTAAATGCTGGCATGCTGCGAGTAAAATTTACACATTAAACAGGTGATTGCTAACAAAGACTACACCTTTGACAAGCATCACAGGTTCACAGCATTTTGTACTTTTTTTTTTTTTTTTTAAAGTTGAGTCGTTAGAGATCCTAATCTATGGGTGTAATGCTACCCGTACCAAAACTTAGTCCCATAAAATAAACACTCTAATATAATGACATACCAGTGAGATATCACATCGAATACTTTATTTTGATTAAATTTTTTTTCTTCTTCTTTAATATTAGTTGAGAATATTTTTCGAGACCAAATTTTATATCCTTACTATTTTCTAATCAAACCTAACTCCTGTAGCCACATCAATTCCAAGGTGCCCCCTTCAGCTAAAAATCTTTTAGGCACGTGAGTATAGACTTGGCTCCATAGAGCACGGGTGTATCAATTTGTAGTTTTGTGCTAAGTTGTTGGCTTTGCAAGTTACTCCGGAGGAATTATTATTGTCTAATTCTAGCTTTCAGTTTGGTGGGGTCTCTTTTGGTTATCGTTTTAGTGAATATTGTCGGGTGTACTAACCCACTTGTAAAGAAGATGCACAATACCATTCCTAATCCTGCTTTTGATTGTATTGCGGTTAAAAGATGATGGAGTTGACAGTATAACACTTGACGATTTGATGATTTGGACGTATTATAAAAATAACAACTATTGTTGAAGATGATTCCTCCATTTCATAAAAAATAAGGATATTATCATACAAAAATAAAATTATTCTTTGAAACACACTTACATGTGTGTTCCAATGAGCATGTAAATAAATCCAAAATCCCAAAACTCAAGCAAAAAATTTCAAAATAAAACAAGATTTCGAGTTAATTAATAACATAATTTTTTATCTTTATATTTGATTAAGGATATTATCATACAAAAGGAAAATTATTCTTTGAAACACACTTTCCAATGAGCATGTAAATAAATCCAAAATCCCAAAACTCAAACAAAAAATTTCAAAATAAAACAAGATTTCTTACCAACCAAAACTATAAATCCAAAAGCACCCTCTCCATTTCATTGTTTTTATAATCTAACAACACTTGATTAATTTCTCAACCTAACAATAATAATATGGGGGATTCACGACTCATCTTTTCCCAAGTTTTAGAGAAAGGAAAAAAAAAAAAAGTAAAGGAAAAAGAAAAAGTTGGTCGACCTAAGGATGAACCACGTCCCTACCAACTTACCTACCTACCAACCATATATATATATATATATATCTTTATTCAGTTTACATTCCACGGCTTTTATAGTACGAGCTTTTGTTTTTTGAACTTTCAATTTGAAAACAGGAAAAAAGAAATCCTATGGGTTGACCACTTGACTGTTTGAACTTGGTGGGATCCTGGTCATAGAATATTATTGTTGAGCTGTTGTAGTTATATATTTTGGTGAATGCATCCATGTTAGTCATAAACTCTCTCAATTAAGTTGAATAGTTGAACTGTGGGGTTATTCAAAACAATAAAAAACTAAAATAATTGGGGAGAATTTCAAATCAAAAGTGGATGCCTGGATTTTGTAGGGGTTTTTCGTGATTTGTTGGCTTCCAATCTTTTACATGTTTCATTGATATAAAATTTGGACTGAATTTCGGGTAGTTTTTCGGGACAGGTTAATATTAGAGTAACAAAGCACCACACGAACAGTTGAAGACAAATTACAAGAGAATTACATAGGTCCTAATTGTAGGTGACCGACAAGACTTAGGGATCAGAATATGAACCAGCACAACACCTCACACGACACGAGGGTGCCGTTGTCACGACTCATGAGAGTTGGGTTCAGTTCATTTTCTTATGCTTTTGAAGTGTTGGGGTGGACTTTGAAAAACAGCTTTGAATGGTAGTCTCATAATTCTACGGTCTTTAAGACCGAGTGTGCTCAGTGTCCACCTAAGTGCCCAACGGACTCTGCATATATGCTCTTATTTTGGTAAACTCGTGATTTACATTTGTTGATAAAACCGCTTTGGTTCTTCTGTAAAGAATTTAAATTATAATGAGCGGAATATAAGTGAAATATCTCTGCATAGGAAAAAAAAATGAATAAATAAAATACGGGAGGATTGCTAACTAAGCTCCATTAGTCCATCCCATGACCACCTCAAAAGGAGGGCTGCCAACAAGCTAGACAAGTTCATGTTAGCTTTTAATTTTTCTTTATAAACAAGGGTCATGTTATTGTTAATGTGTGCCGTTAAGGTTAAAATTGTTAGATGCTTTTTATAAGTTAGAGGACTAAAAATAGTAACACCAGACTGATTTTTAGAATAGGGCCCACATGGTTACACTTTAAGAATTAAAATTTTGTTATCTTGTTCTTTTCACTATGAAGATCATCTTCAAAAAAAAAATAAGCTCATTCTAAAACTTTTAATAAGTTAATTTTTTGTGAGGATGATGTACATGATGAAGAGAACAAACTCATATAATTTTAAGTAGACCTGGCAACGGGTAACCCGGCCCGCCAACCCGTCCCTAACCCGACCCGCCTAACCCGACCCTAACTTGACCCGCTAATTAAACGGGTCGNCAAGACACCTTCATTTATGCACAATACTTTCCTTAATGCCCAAATTATTTTCTAAAAATTACATTTTGAAACAAGTGGGGGATTGTTGGTTTTATATATTTCAAAATGATTTAAAATAAAATTAAATGAATTTTAAATAAATTTATTATTTTTTAAACAATCGTGCATGCATATATTTTAAATGAAGTTAATAAAATGCATGTTCACAATTCAAATGCATGTACTTTATTTAAAATACCGCACAAGTTAATATGCATGAAGGTTTTAATGGAGTTAATTAATCTTTTAATTAGTTAATTAAATGAGCTTTTAAATGTGGATGAGTTCATCGAGGTATTTCTTTAACTATAAATAGAGGTATTCTCTACTTTGGTTGATCATCGAAAAAACCTTCAGTGCATTTGCTTAAAGTATTTTGAGTTCTTCATTAATTGGGCATTTTGTAAAGAGACAAGTGTTGCACCCAATAGAGGATCGTGCAAATCTTCTGTGGTTGGAACGAGTCCAGGCTTGGTTTAATCCCGGAGATAGGGTTGCCAGAATCCCTTGCACTTTGTGGGAGGCTTCGACTATCTTCAAGAAGCGTTTTACGCGCCTCCTTGCCAAAGATTCGAGTTTTATTTAGCCATTTTTTAAAAAGAAAATTCATTTTCTTATAATATTTACAACACCACCAACAAGCACAGAAAAACTGTCAATAAGAGCGTACTTATATTTATTATCAGATTAAATTGGACAAACTTAACGGTAATACCACGTCGAGAAATTTTGAAAAGAAGATCTCCGACTACCAGTTATCTTCTTAATTTTTTTCTTTTGTGATTGGCATCTCGTGGACTTGGAAATTCTTAAAAACTTTGAGACAACTTTACCACATTCAGCCGAGTAAATTTTAGACGTGGGTTGATGGTGAATGGGTCCTGCCGTTAGAATGTAAAATTGACACCTGTCGCACTTTCTGACACAATTAATGCTTTTTGGGAAGTAATATTGGTTTTCTAAAATTACCCTTTTCTTTCGTCTTCTTCCTTAACAAAATAGAAACAGGGAAGAAGAGAACCCCTAATAGCCGCCTCCCACCGGCCACCGCGTCCTCGCTTCTGGATGACTAATGGAGAAGAAGACTTGATCGTGTTAAATTTGGGTTCCAGATTGGTGGTTAGATCCACATGAAGTGGTGGTGTACATGGATTGGATGAACTAGATAAGGTTTTTAATTTTAAGGTCCTCTCCACTTCTCCAGTTCATTAACAGATCACCGTCTGGAATCTAATCATCAAGCAAAGAAGAAGATAAAAC
Organism: Macleaya cordata; assembly: GCA_002174775.1. Lineage (NCBI taxonomy): Eukaryota > Viridiplantae > Streptophyta > Magnoliopsida > Ranunculales > Papaveraceae > Macleaya > Macleaya cordata. Next base: position 82,735 of record MVGT01002031.1, on the reverse strand, counting down.
CCCAACAGAACAGGCGCAGTACATGAGCCGTGAGCACCATTAGATATTTAGATTAAAGAAAAGGGTAATTTTGGAAAGTAATATTACTTTCCCAAAAACGCATTAAATGCGATAGAAAGTGGGACCGGTGTCAATTTTACATTCTAAACTTAGGAACCCATCGACCATCAACCCACATCTAAAATTTACTCCAGTCAGCCTATTAAACAAAAAAAAAAAAAAAAACAAAGTACAAAAAAGTTTTGTTTAATCGGTATCCTGTTCCCATGTGCCTAACATGATAAAGGGGAAAGATCGCTTTTGAACTAAATGCGCAAAAAAACAATAATATTTTTTGGATCATTAGTTTTATAAAAGTGGTATTAGACGCTAGATCTACCACTTTTTTCTCCCAAAAATGTTTAGATAACGTTAAACTTAGAGCAAAATCCTACATAATTTCTTACAAAAATTTAATGGTGAAACATTTTTTCATGTATCCTCGTGATTTGCATCCATCCTAAAAGCGGTATGCTTCCTCCATAGATTGCGCCTTCTGTAGGAAATTTTATAGGCTTTTATGTAAGCCAGGCATCATTTGAAGGGGTTTCTAACTTACATGACAGTAGGACCGATTATGTCACTTAAACATCAGACATAACTTTTGTAACTTGGTCCGTCCAAACATCACTACTCAAAAAAATAAAATTGGTTTTTTACTTAGCAAAAATCGTCATGCATGTAAACCTTTTACATGCACGGTCTACCATACCAAGACCTCAAACTTTTTCTTTTAAAGCCAACCAAACGTTTTCATTCACATACGAATGTGGTTGACAAATATTTGCGACCAACTCAAAACTTTTCTGATTTGCAGCTTAATTTCATATATATTAGGTGGGTGGAAATTTCTTGTATGCCGTGTTTTTTTTTTTTTGATTAAAGTATTGTGAAATTGAGGAAACATTTCCACAATTCATGTAACTATTCAGCTTGGAGAAGGTGATTATATTGATTAAGACTATGGTATTTTTGTGGGCCGCCTTGAAGATCAATGTTTTTAATATTACATAGGCTCTGCTTGGTATGCTGAAAAAATTTGCATCTGCAGTTATTCTTAGTCAAATTGGTAAATCAGCTGCTTAGTATGGCATTCCTCTGCTAGTTAGGATACCTATGGCCTTGTTTGTTCATGCAAATTACCACTACTACAGCTGTGGTAATTTGCATTATGCAAATTTTTCCTGCATACAAAGCGGAACTTATGCAATTGTCAAATGGAAGAAAACTTTTTTTTGATCCCCTTCTCCTTAATTTCTCTTCTTTTGCTCAATCCCCCTTGTGGGTTCATTCTTGATGTACCCTTTCTTTGATCAATGAATTCACCTAAAATTTTGTTCCCTTTTGAGAAAGAGTAATGGAAAAGAAGTTTCAATTGAATGTTAATTTCTTTTTTGTTTCATTGATGTTTAATTAGGTGGTCTTTGATCGATCAAAAATTAGGTGGTCTTTGTTGATGATCGATCATGATGAGTGAGTGGGTGGGTGAAAAGGAAGTTCCACACCAAACAACAAAGAAATTGTATCCAACATTTCATATACATGTGTTGCCTCCTCCATTCCAAATTAATTTGCAGCATCAACTTCTCTTTTTTTTTTTCAATTTTTTTTTTTCATTTTATATATTTAAAGAATTGATATTTCAACCCAACATTTTACTATATTAAACCAACAATAATCTGTTCGAGAGACTACTGAGACGTGAGATGTCAATATAAAATGACTTCTTGTCAAGTCTAACAACATAATTATACAGTGATTTATCAAGTTTATGGAGTTTAAAAAGACCCCAATTAACCTACCCTAATAAATACTCATTAAAATAAGCAGCATTTATATGTATAACTATTAACATTTTCAAAATAATTTTCTTAAGATTTTAAGCGAAAAGGGTAATCTCTAAAAAAAAAAAAAAAATTGTCGTCATTTGTGCATTATATCCCACATCAAGTCGAAAAGTTGATCATAGTAGTTTACTGTTCTCTTCATCAAAATCCGATATTAGAAAGACTTACATTTTGTTTTTTGAAAAGAAAAAGGCTAAGCCCTACTTATTTGATGTTACTTATTTAAAATTAGATTTTTGAATCTCAGTGTTTAGTGGGTAGTTATTAATAAAAGTACTTTTAATAATCCATGGCAATCATGAAACTCACGGGCTCTCGTTTGTTTAGGTATAAAATGATTAAAAAATATTTATTTAAAATTAGGTTTCTTTATTTTAGTGCAAATTTAGATCCGTAAAATAAATTATAACAGATGCGCGTGAGTTTATTTTCCATCCTCGGGAGTTTGATGTCTAAATGCGCTACGCGTGTTTCTCTATACGTGTGCTTCGCGTGTGTGACAAACTCATTTTGCCCCCTCACACAGAAACTGTCAGGACGCCACATCTCCAAAACCCATTCTCTCCTCCCCTCTCTTTCTCTCTCCTAAGCCCCTTAGCCAACCCAAATGGCTTAAAGAGTAGCTCCTTGGAAGTTTGTATAGATACTATATTTTTTTAATGTGAAACAAATTATCTTAAAATTAAATTAAAATAATATATTATGTTTTAATAATTACATCCAAACAACCGCAAGTCCTCAACCATAGTGTAAGTTAAAAACGGTTATTAAAATAAAGTCTCTAAATATAAAAAATATCAAAATAATGGCTGCTCTTACAATAAATGGATAAGGCCGTTAAAAAATAATTAAGAAAACGGTGGGTGAAAATAACAAAGGTGCTATGAGCCCACTTGTCACCAAGGAGTCGGCAATTAAAAAAGATGGATTTGGTAGATTTTTTTTTTTATTTTTTATTCCATTAAAAATATTAAGTCATCATTAACTAAAAAACAAGAAAATGATTCAACAAATTAAGTAACCATTAATTAAACGATTACATTTGTTATATATATATATATATGGAATACATGATCACAATGATTCGTGGTTAACCTTCCATAGTATGATTAGTATCAATGGCGTGTTTACTCAAGACTCGAATGGACAATCTAACAATTTAGATCTACGTCATTTACCATCTACGCTTATAAAAGAGAGTTGGCACTTTTATTTTTATGGGAGTTGCCACTTTTGAACTATATATATATTCGTGTACAAAATAGAAGGGAATCATATTAATTAGTAAATGAAATTAACTTATATTGATCAAAATCTTGCACATGTAAAGCACAAGGTACAACTTGATCAAATATGGTCGTTTGCCCGAGTGACGTATGCTCGTGGATATTGATGGTTTCATTTCTCTTCGTTCATTGTGACGACTCCTTTGTAATTTTGGAGGTGGTTCTACGCTTTTCACACACCTATTGCTAGTAAGTACCGGTGTATCTTTGTTTTATAATTGTAATTTGGGTAATAGTCCCTCATCAAAAAAAAATGGTCGTTTATGAAATTTTAAGAGCCCGAGGTGAACTTGTAAAACGGAGACCCTCTATATATTAATATTAAAGAAATGGTAAATATCCCAAACAAAATTTATAAACGGAGACCTTCTATACAAATTTATCGGGCACAACTTTTGTAATTTGGTCGGTCCAAACAACACTACTACTCCAGGTGTGCTCCCACTATAGTAGATCTCTGGCTTCGCCACTGAAACCAGCCTTGGCCCAAAACCATTGTTGCGGCTAAAAGCCGAACAACCTAGTATAAATAACGCATCAAAAACTCAAGCCAACGGAAAAAGAAGGTAGAACAAAAAAACGTCAAGAAAGACTTATAGGGGAGAGGGGGGAGGGGAGAAGAGGGAAGGGGAGCCGGGGAGGGGGTCGAATAAAGTCTATGTCCGACGAGCCTCAGAATGAATGCCCGCCATTGATGGGTGAGCTGAAGTCTAAAAGAATGCCTGCAATTTCACAGCTACTATAATAGCATCGGCTGCATTGGGGAACCATTGAAAGCAATTTCGTTTCTTTCTTTCCATAAGCACCAATAAATGGCCCTCGACAACACCTTTCAAATTTTCTTTCCTCTAATTGGCAACCTTTTGTGTTTCCCATTTAGAAGCATTTTGATTACAGAATTAGGCATAACCCAATATAGTAGTGTGTTCCTCCAGTTCATAATTATCATATACATTAGAGAATGATCCTTGGAGACAACGAAAATTGCAGCCGTATAACCTAAAACTATTCATGTAGATATGCACTTGTTATTTGTATATTATAGACAATTATTCTTCAAATACTTCTAAATTAATTTTAAAATACATGACAATTAAAATTGTTGCAGAATTTTTCACTTGAATTCTGAAGTGACACTAATTTGCATGAATGCTACATATACTTTTTACTGCTCATATTTTTAGCTCGAGAGAGTTGCTAACAAATATGATATAACTCAAGAATCCAACACCCAAACACTGAGCTTTTTTAATTAAAAAAAAAAATACATTGGATTGGAGGTTTATTTTGTTACATTTTTGTTTTGTTTAAGGGAGTTCTGAGTAATTTTGTTTGATTAAAAGGGAGGTTTAGCTAATTAAACTTCTTTTAGCTTGTAAGTTTGTAACGTACGTTCAGAGATACATCATGCTTTCGTACCAACTTCCCACCCACCTACCACGGATTCCGTCTTTCTCTGCAAAGAATCAAAAGGGTGAAGAAAAATCTTGTGTGTTTCATGTTTATCCGCACAGTCACACCCTCTGTCGTACCCACACATGAGAGACACGTGTATGTACCACACCATTCAGTGACTTGCCAACCACGTAGACTCGTAGACTCTGTCGTGTCCTACATGGATGACACGTGTCTATATCACATCGTCAAGAGAATATTTCCAATCTAACGGCTACGATTGATTTTCAACGAACCCGTTCGCATTCCGGACCAAACCCGAAATAACATGACTTCCCTCCCTATATAAAGGGCCCAAAACTGATGAAAATAAAAATCAGGAAACAACAACTGGCTTGAGTTAATTCTCCTCTCAAAGCAAAACAGTTTCCTTTTTTAAATTCTCTTTCACTTTCTCTCTCTTGTTTCTCTCTCTAGAATAGGAATAGAATGGCCAACGAAATGATCAGCAACGAGAAGGTATTAGGTGACTTGTGCATGAACAAAGTTCACAATGATCCATTGAACTGGGGGATGGCAGCAGAGTCACTTAAAGGTAGTCATCTAGATGAGGTGAAAAGAATGGTGGAGGAATATCGAAAACCGGTGGTTAGACTCGGTGGTGAGTCA
>MVGT01002031.1:44732-68925 GCA_002174775.1 Macleaya cordata | reverse complement strand
TAGATTGTCTTGTGTGAGTAACTGAAATGGTGCATTTATACTGAACTGAGATTCTTTTGGTGGATATTCTCAGGTACGATGAATTGGCTACTAAAGACAATGTCGAGTATATTGCTGGAGGTAATGTATGAATTACATTGATGTTAGGTACCATGCCCTTGTGTGATATTTTTATGGATTTGTCAAGGTAATCATGAGTTTTATGTTATTCTGATATGTGCAGGTGCAACTCAAAATTCTATCAGGGTCGCTCAGGTATATTGTTGAACTTTTTTGGTTGCCTCTTGTTCTGGTTATATCATTATTCTAGTGAAGCGAGATTATCTATGTCTTTGCAGTGGATGCTTCAAATTCCCGGTGCCACTAGTTTTATGGGTTGCATTGGAAAGGACAAATTTGGGGAAGAGATGACGAAAAACTCAAAACTTGCTGGTGTTAATGTAATCTTCTTGGTTTTCTTTGTGTTGTTTTTTTTTTTACTGCTTTAATTTTGCACCTACCTTTTCTAGTTCAATGCTGATCGACTAATCACTTGAAGGAAATCTTATACTTATACCTTTGGTAAACAGGTTCATTATTATGAGGATGAAACAGCAGCAACTGGTACATGTGCTGTTTGTGTTGTGGGTGGCGAGAGGTTGGTCCTGCCGCATTTTCCTCTTCTTCATGATTCTTTGCTTGATCATTTAATTGAATTTTTGACTTATAGTTACTTTTAAGTAAGTATTTCCGCGAATCACATATTGTCCCTCCCATTTGCTTTCTGGTTACCCCTCGAGTATAAAACTTTTAAAAAAATCTACTACCTACCAGGTCACCATAGTGTGCATTTGATAAATATTGGCTAGTGCAACAAGTATATTGAGAAAAGATGCATAAATTATTTTTCGAGACGTGTCAAATTTGTCAAAGGTTCATGATCTCTCAAAAAGTTGAGAATAGTTGCTCCACATGTGGTTGATTGTTCAAACAAGTCATGACAGTTCGGATTCTTCGGAATATTGGGAATTTTTTAATATTGTGTTTGGTTAAGCATTTTTATTGTCATTCTTCTGCTCTCAGCCTCTAAACTGCCATGATTACTTGCTTCAAAGTTCAAACAAAGACCAGATTCTCATGATTATGAACTTTAATCTGGACTATTGGACTTGCCTAAATAAGAGATCAACTTGATAATAGGAATCTGTAACAGACATGATGTAACTTGACTATACATACATAAGGTTTCACACGTTTAATTAGTAGTCTTTTGGTTAAAAACACTTAAATGAACTTAAAATGCCAATTTCTTGTATTTTGGTGAGGGAAAGAGAACTGATATAAAATAATAATTATAAAAGAAAACCGAAAGAAAATGAAAATGGGGATAGATAAGATTTATCTGCTTAAACTATTATCTGTTTTGCGTGTCTTGACCTGAATGCACATCTAACTAACTTTCTTTCTATTTCGTGTCATCTTGAAGTTGACAATGAGAACCATGATTCCCTGGTGTCCAACCTTGCTTGTGAGTCATCATGAGTTGGAATAGCCGAAGATTTTGTTAGGGTCAATCCATTTCAAACTGTAGCTAAAATTCCTTGGAAACTCTATTTGCTTGATGAATATTGTTTAAGTTGTTATTTCTGAATAATAACGAAGATATAAACAGGTCTCTCATCGCCAACTTGTCAGCAGCGAATTGCTACAAATCTGACCATCTAAAGAGACCAGAGAATTGGGCCTTGGGTACTATTTCTGTTCATTCTTATGTTCCTTCGTTACTAATAAATTCTTGCTTGTTAACTTTTTTACAAACTCTTACATGGACAGTTGAGAAGGCCAAATACTACTATATTGCTGGGTTTTTCCTCACTGTATCCCCGGATTCCATTCTACTTGTAGCTGAACATGCAGCTGCAAACAATAAGGTAACCATTAGCATAATAATTAGAATTTTTCCTTTTTCTTGTTACTTAAGTTTTTTCCATTGCTCCAGCACTCATTCACCATTTGTCTTTCACCCATGTCTAGGTCTTTTGTCATAACCTTTCTGCTCCTTTCATCTGCGAGTCCTTCAAGGATGCTCAGGAGAAAGTTCTGCCGTAAGCATTTTGTCCTCATCATCCCTCTATGTGGTATTAGATTCAAAAGTAGCTAATCTATAGAGTTTTTTTCTTTTTGCCTTTTCAGTTACGTGGATTATGTTTTTGGGAACGAGTCAGAAGCAAGAACGTTTGCGAAGGTTCATGGCTGGGAGGTAATGATTACTTCGATAAATTTCACATTCTAGATTATACAACATCTTTGTGTTGAAACAACTTGGTAATTGCTGTTTCCTTGGTGGCCAGACTGAGGATGTTGAGGAGATTGCTTTGAAGATCTCGCAATGGCCCAAGGCATCAGGAGCACAAAAGAGGATTACTGTTATAAGTCAAGGTGCAGACCCAGTTGTTGTTGCTGAGGATGGGAAGGTGAAATTATTCCCTGTGATCTTGTTACCCAAGGAGAAGCTTGTTGATACCAATGGAGCAGGTAATGTACTCTTTAATACTCCTTTCGAAATGCATGTTAGTGCCTTAAGCATAGGACAGGTTTTTCACAAACCCCATATAAATATCACTCATGGAAATCCCAAAATACCCCCATGATAGAAAAAACACCACAGTTATTTTGGTTTTTATAGAGACCGAATCTGTATTGCCCCTACTTCGCTATACAGTTTGTAACTTCTGATCTAATTTCACATTTAAAGTAGCTAAACCAAAATAAAAATGAGATTCTCAGAAAAATAGCCATGATATTACTTTTGTCCTCGACCAAGCAACTAAAATTTGAATTTGTGTTTTGTGTTTGCAGGAGATGCTTTTGTTGGGGGATTTTTGTCTCAGTTGGTTCAAGAGAAGCCGATTGAGGAGTGTGTTAGAGCTGGATCTTACGCTGCAAATGTCATCATCCAAAGGTCTGGCTGCACATACCCGGAGAAGCCTGCTTTCGAGTAGTCATTTTCCGACTTATCCCACCTCCCGCGCATTATATCTTAGGTTTCTCTCTCTCTTTTTTTAATTTCTATTATTTATTTTGGGAGAGGCTTTGTTACTGGTAGAGGTGTTTTTCAATTCCTTGCAAAGTGTGGTGATGATAAACGTTTGCATGTATGGGTAGCTCTTAACCAGGTTTTCTGGTAATTAATGGAGGTCGTGATTTTTAATCAATTCAAGTAAACATTGTGCTTCTGTATTATGTCTTTTTCTTTTCATTTATTATCAAAATGAGACTTCATTTCTCTTATTATATCATCTTGTCTTGTTAATATGTGCCCTTAATTTTTTTTTAAATACTGCATCCTTTGTAATTGTAATAAATTACTAATAGGGTAAGGTTATATAGCCTCCCTTATTTAACTCCGCTTGTGGGTCCACATGTAATGATCTTCGAGCTGATTTTTGGAGAAGATATTCTAATGACTATGTATTTCATCGTATTAAAAAATGAGCTCATTTTAAAACTTTTAACCTCTTCAAAGTAAAAAAAAAAATTATGTTTTTCATATTCCCATAAATACCCCTACCGCACACAATTCGTTACTCCACTGTCCCTCAACTCCCTTCAACGAAGTTCACCCTTCAAAAATCGTTACCCACGTCTAAAATGGTCACTGGAGTAAAGCGCTTAGGTTTCCACCTAAGATGGCTTTTATGACCCACGTTAAAAGTGGGTCTAAAAAATCACTCCAACTGAGTAGTTTCCTTACTCCCTTTACCCAGTATTTTGGAGGGAAAGTTAATTCACGCGCGTGAATCAACGCGTGCCACTTATTGGTGTCCAGATGACCGTTGGTAGAAAAGCTTCACTATACTACTATAAAGTATTGAAATACCCTTAAAGGTTGAAAAGACCTTAATCACCCGCGCGTTCTGTAGTATGTACACATACAGTACTGCGTATAAGATCTGTACTAGCCTCCATATCCCGTGTAAGGTACGGGGCTTCTTTTAAAAAATAATTAAAATTTTTTATTAGATAATTAAAAAATTTAGATATTTTAGAATTTAAAATTATATTTATAATGTAGGTTTTTTAAAACCATACTTAAGAGAGGGTTTTGTTAACCCAATAATAGATAATAGATTAGGCCGTATGCTTATAATGTAAGTTTTTTTAATCCACACTTAAGAAAAAGAGTTTTGTTAATCCAAAGGCTTTTCCTATAATATATTATAATAGATTTATGTGTCCCACTCCTCCCAACTTGTAAAGATAGAGATAGAGAGAGAAAGGAGGCTTCTCAATTGGACTATGTGATGTGGGCTTAGGAGTGTTCAAGTTTGGTCTAAATAAGTGGGTATGTTTTAAAAAATAAACTAAAATAATATGTTGTTTTAAAAAAAAAATGAATGATGTGTTTGGTTACGAAAAAAAGTTGCAAGTATATTTTGGTTTTAATATATAGTACTTAGTATGTATTCTAAATTTTTTATTTAAAAGTGCATCTTATTTTGGTCAGTCCCAAATGCCTCTCAATGACCCCATCTTCTCTACTTTTTCATCTTCTTCTTCTTCTCTCTAAAAAGAAGCTAACGGGACAATGCTTTTCTTCTTTGTAACAATCTACCATTCAATGGCTGTAAATTTTTGTATAGGAATACGGTTCTTTAGTGAGTTCTCTATTTAAGATGATTTTCACTATTATTAGGAAGAAAGATTGGACGAGGAAAAAAAAACTAGACGTTGCAGAAACCTTTGCCCATATCCTGACCAGATGATTTCTCTCTAAATCATTCTCTTCTGAATTTTGAAGGAACCCATCACTGTGTCTTCTAGCATTGTTACTTTGGTTTGGGGTCAGATTATTTATTTTAGGGAATGCAAAAGCATTTAGGGTAACCTCAGTAATGCAAAGCATTTACTGACAAATATGCCACACGTCTAGTATTGAAAGATTCTGAGCCTTTTCTGTTTTCTTGATTCTTAACCTGATGCTACTTTTGGTATTTTATATCTACTGGAAGTTTGTAATAAATCATAAACTTCTGAGAGCATCCACAGTCATATAAGCTAAAAAGGTGTTTTAGCTTTCTCTTATTTAGCCTACAAGACCGAGTTACACAGTGATAGGTTTTTAAAAAAGTTTGAGAAATTATTTAAAAACTGGTTAAAAGGATATAACCGTTATTTTTAAAAAAAAAATAAAAATTAAAAACACAAGACGTAGTGGAAGCACTACGTCTGATGCCAGGCGTGGTCCAGGGTTTTTAATTTTTTTTTATAAAATACGGTAAAAAATATCCGTTGGAGTGAATGGACGGTCAAGATTGTATGTGAGAAAGAGGGAAATTCTTATTTTTCCCTACCCACTACTCAACTCAAATAAGGTAAAAAGGTATTTTACCATACCACTGTGGATGCTCTGATTCAGATATCTGTATCCTAGTCCGACTCCCTATAAATACAGAAAAAATGTTCTTCTGAATGACGTCGTAATCTTATAAACCTAATTTAATTTTTCCTCTTTCTCTCTCTTCAATCTCTCTGTTCGTTCTCTCTCATCATCAATAATGGCGTACGAGGGTATTCTGTTGGGGATGGGTAACCCTCTTTTAGACATCTCCGCAGTGGTGGACAAACCATTCCTTGAGAAGTAATTCTATATCTTTCTTTTATGTTTTAATCTGGTTTATTTTTGTGGATCCGTTTTATTGTTTTGGACTTCTTATGTTAACTACTGGTACTTCTGTGAACATTTAATTGTTTTGGACTTCAAAACATCCTTCTTTTAGGTTTATTTGTGTTCCCAAATTGATGTTTCTATTCACTTTGTGGTTCATGAGTCTAATATTTTAACTTTCCCCTTCCTATTGACAGATATGACATCAAGTTGAACAATGCTATTCTTGCAGAAGACAAGCACCTACCTATGTAAGTTCCCTCTCTTTCTAATTTTGGATTCAATAAAGTTTTTTGGCCCACTCAAAATAAATGCCAGATACTTATGTGGCAAGATAGGACCCACCATGTTTCTCCTCCCAGAAGTGTTAAGAGGGAGTTTCCAACTTATATGGCAGTGGGACCCACCATGCCACATAAGCATTTGGCATTTGTATTTGTAATATGGTTGGGCCAAACAGCAGCGCTGTTTTGGAGCATTAAATATTCAATGGCCCAGTGAACCTATCACAGCATTGTCCATATTAATTATGTTTAGTAGATATCTACACTTTGTCATGATTCCACCTCAATCAAGATCTGTGTGTCCTTGGTAATATTTCCTTGCTAACAGAGGTAGTATGAATTGGTGTTCACATTGAGATTGTGCAAGCCATGGCAGGCTACACATGGCTAGGCTAGGTCATCCTCATATTTCAGTGTTAACATAGCAGATGGATAGATGCTGGAGAGTGCAGACTCATTTCTTTGTAAAAGGGGTTTTATTAATTAATTTGAAGTCGATTAAGTTTGGAGTATGTGGTTTCTGTCCTATTTTTCCAGAAATTTTTTCTTAATCAATAGATTGTCTTGTGTGAGTAACTGAAATGGTGCATTTATACTGAACTGAGATTCTTTTGGTGGATATTCTCAGGTACGATGAATTGGCTACTAAAGACAATGTCGAGTTTATTGCTGGAGGTAATGTGTGAATTACATTGATGTTAGGTACCATGCCCTTGTGTGATATTTCTATGGATTTGTCAAGGTAATTATGAGTTTTGTGTTATTCTGATACGTGCAGGTGCAACTCAAAATTCTATCAGGGTCGCTCAGGTATATTTGTTGAACTGTTTTGGTTACCTCTTGTTCTGGTTAATTATATCATATTATTCTAGTAGTAAAGTGAGATTATCTATGTCTTTTCAGTGGATGCTTCAAATTCCTGGTGCCACTAGTTTTATGGGTTTCATTGGAAAGGACAAATTTGGGGAAGAGATGACGAAAAACTCAAAACTTGCTGGTGTTAATGTAATCTTCTTGGTTTTCTTTGTGTTGTTTTTTTTTTTACTGCTTTAATTTTGCACCTACCTTTTCTAGTTCAATGCTGATCGACTAATCACTTGAAGGAAATCTTATACTTATACCTTTGGTAAACAGGTTCATTATTATGAGGATGAAACAGCAGCAACTGGTACATGTGCTGTTTGTGTTGTGGGTGGCGAGAGGTTGGTCCTGCCGCATTTTCCTCTTCTTCATGATTCTTTGCTTGATCATTTAATTGAATTTTTGACTTATAGTTACTTTTAAGTAAGTATTTCCGCGAATCACATATTGTCCCTCCCATTTGCTTTCTGGTTACCCCTCGAGTATAAAACTTTTAAAAAAATCTACTACCTACCAGGTCACCATAGTGTGCATTTGATAAATATTGGCTAGTGCAACAAGTATATTGAGAAAAGATGCATAAATTATTTTTCGAGACGTGTCAAATTTGTCAAAGGTTCATGATCTCTCAAAAAGTTGAGAATAGTTGCTCCACATGTGGTTGATTGTTCAAACAAGTCATGACAGTTCGGATTCTTCGGAATATTGGGAATTTTTTAATATTGTGTTTGGTTAAGCATTTTTATTGTCATTCTTCTGCTCTCAGCCTCTAAACTGCCATGATTACTTGCTTCAAAGTTCAAACAAAGACCAGATTCTCATGATTATGAACTTTAATCTGGACTATTGGACTTGCCTAAATAAGAGATCAACTTGATAATAGGAATCTGTAACAGACATGATGTAACTTGACTATACATACATAAGGTTTCACACGTTTAATTAGTAGTCTTTTGGTTAAAAACACTTAAATGAACTTAAAATGCCAATTTCTTGTATTTTGGTGAGGGAAAGAGAACTGATATAAAATAATAATTATAAAAGAAAACCGAAAGAAAATGAAAATGGGGATAGATAAGATTTATCTGCTTAAACTATTATCTGTTTTGCGTGTCTTGACCTGAATGCACATCTAACTAACTTTCTTTCTATTTCGTGTCATCTTGAAGTTGACAATGAGAACCATGATTCCCTGGTGTCCAACCTTGCTTGTGAGTCATCATGAGTTGGAATAGCCGAAGATTTTGTTAGGGTCAATCCATTTCAAACTGTAGCTAAAATTCCTTGGAAACTCTATTTGCTTGATGAATATTGTTTAAGTTGTTATTTCTGAATAATAACGAAGATATAAACAGGTCTCTCATCGCCAACTTGTCAGCAGCGAATTGCTACAAATCTGACCATCTAAAGAGACCAGAGAATTGGGCCTTGGGTACTATTTCTGTTCATTCTTATGTTCCTTCGTTACTAATAAATTCTTGCTTGTTAACTTTTTTACAAACTCTTACATGGACAGTTGAGAAGGCCAAATACTACTATATTGCTGGGTTTTTCCTCACTGTATCCCCGGATTCCATTCTACTTGTAGCTGAACATGCAGCTGCAAACAATAAGGTAACCATTAGCATAATAATTAGAATTTTTCCTTTTTCTTGTTACTTAAGTTTTTTCCATTGCTCCAGCACTCATTCACCATTTGTCTTTCACCCATGTCTAGGTCTTTTGTCATAACCTTTCTGCTCCTTTCATCTGCGAGTCCTTCAAGGATGCTCAGGAGAAAGTTCTGCCGTAAGCATTTGGTCCTCATCATCCCCTCAATGTGGTGTTAGATTCAAGAGTAGCTGATCTATTGTGTGTGTATGTGTGTGTGTTTTTTCCAGATACGTGGATTATGTTTTTGGGAACAAGTCAGAAGCAAGAACGTTTGCGAAAGTTCATGGCTGGGAGGTAATGATTACTTCGACAAGTTTCACATTTTAGATTATACACCATCTTTTGTGTTGAAACAACTTTGTAATTGCTGTTTCCTTGGTGGCCAGACTGAGGATGTTGAGGAGATTGCTTTGAAAATCTCGCAATGGCCCAAGGCATCAGGAGCACAAAAGAGGATTACTGTTATAAGTCAAGGTGCAGACCCAGTTGTTGTTGCTGAGGATGGGAAGGTGAAATTATTCCCTGTGATCTTGTTACCCAAGGAGAAGCTTGTTGATACCAATGGAGCAGGTAATGTACTCTTTAAAACCGATCTACTTTCAAAATGACCGTTAGTTGTGTTAAGCACAGCTAGGACAGGTTTTTCACAAACTCCCTTTTGTATGGAAATTAATACCGAAATACTCCCGTGATAGAATGAAAAATCACCAGTCCCTGCTTCGCTATACAGTTTGTAACTTTTGATGTAATTTCACATTTAAAGTAGACATGATAATACGCGCGCTAGTCCTCGTCCATGAAACTAACTTTTGAATGTGTTTATGTACGTGTGTTTGCAGGAGATGCTTTTGTTGGGGGATTTTTGTCTCAGTTGGTTCAAGAGAAGCCTATTGAGGAGTGTGTTAGAGCTGGATGTTACGCCGCAAATGTCATCATCCAAAGGTCTGGCTGCACATACCCGGAGAAGCCTGCTTTCGAGTTGTCATTTTCCGATTTACCTCACCTCCCGCGCATTTCTATCTTAGCAGGTTTCTCTCTTCTTTCTTTTTTTTTTTTTTTCAACTTCTGTTATTTATTTTGGGAGAGGCTTTGTTACTGGTAACGAAGTGTGGTGATGATAAGGTGTGCATTTATGGGGGGAGCTCTTAACCAGGTTTTCTAGTAATGGAGTTCGTGATTTTAATTGTGCTTTTCCTTTCATTTATTATCAAAATGAGACTTCATTTCTCCTAGGGCTTTCTTAGTAAATAATCATGTCAGAATATGGAAACAAACAAATGATCCAGACTTATTGTTTGATATTTCTCAAATAACCCTGAGTTGGACGGAATCGTTATGTCTCCATCCAGCAGCCCACTTGGTTGTTACATGACCATGTAAATAGTCCCAAAAGCCCCTAAACTAACCCAACCACTTTTCAGCTCGAGTTAGCATTAACGACTACACCATCGATCTCGATTCTTTTCAAATCCTTTCAGCTATCCGTGTTTCTGATGCTTATCTTCTTGACCGTCTGATCCAACACTTATCGGATCCTCAAGGTGACATTCCCGGTTACCCTCATCATCACCATCATCAAAACTCATATCCGTTAGATATTCCTCGAATTTATACGAATAGAGATGTGTCCCAAAACCATTGTTAACTCGACTTGCAAAGGGGTTGGGTTAGTTTAGGGGCTTTCGGGTCTTTTTACATGGTCATGTGACAACTATGTGGGCTTCTGGATGGAGACATAATGATTCCGTCCAACTCTGGATTATTTGAAAAATATCAAACAAGTTAGGATCATTTGTTAGTTTCTATATACTGATAGGGTTGTTTGCTAAAAAAAAGCCATTTCTCTTATTATATCTTGGGTCTTGTTAATATGTGCCCTTTTAATTTTTTTTTCTTTTTTAAATACTGCATTCTTTGTAATGTAATAAATTACAAACCAAAATGAAGTATGATTTTGTTCTTTAAATAATTCAATTATATTAATATTGGGACAAACTTTTCCTCACCTAAACAAGCAGATTTCTTTAACAACACGTGCATTGCACGTGCCATTCATCTAATAATAATATCACAATATCTATAAAATGAGATCAAATAACAATACCAAATTCAAAAAAAAAAGAAAATCTTCGTAATTAGACTGGAAACATATAACTGCTTGCAATAATGCAAATTATAACTTACATTTTCAAATTTTAGTTTGCATACAACTGGGTTTTATAGCTTCGTGAATGTTTTTTTTTTTTTTGAAAATTAACTATATGCAAATTATAGTTTGCATACAATCTGGGTTTTATATCTTCGTGAATGGTATTTTTTTAAAAAATTAACTATATATAATTTAAATTTGTAGTATGCAAATTATAGTTTGCATACAATTTGGGTTTTTATAACTTCGTAAATGGGTTTTTTGAGTTTTTTTTTTTAAATTTAGTATTCATGTCTGATCTTATTTTAAAGATTTTGAAAAATATTTTTCTACCGGTATAAAATTTGTTCAAATTCGATTTATATTTTAAAAGTTATGGTCATTTTTAGGTTAAAATTAATTAAAAGGAGTTTGCTAATGTGCACAGCCTTTATTCATTAGAGGGTTCTTTCTATTTTTTTTACATCGCCTTAACATGCACCAAGGACTGTGCATGCATAAAAAAATAAAAAAAATCCTGTTCTTTTTTTTTTCATGCGAAAATATCTCACTCATTTTCTGATATAGTATTGACTTCAAGGAATGCAACAATAAACCCATAAAGGCAAAGAATTTTTTTTTTCCTTTTTTGTAAAATAAAGGCAAAGCAAAGCTTTTGATTTTATGAAATAAATATACAGTTTTCACATTCCCATATATACCCCTACCGCAGTCAGTTCGTTACTCCACTGTCCCTCAACTCCGTCTTTTACCCACGTTAAAAGTGGGTCCACAAAATCACTCAAACTAAGTAGAATCCTTACTCAGCGACCCAGTATTTTGAGGGAAAGCTAATTCCCGCGCGTGGCTCAACACGCGCCACTGTTTGTGTCCAGAGGACCGTTGGTAGAAAAACTCCACGAGAGTACTATAAATTACTGAAATACCCTTACTCGTGAAAAAGACCTATCTGTACAAATACTGTAGCAAATTCTGTAAACATAGCACTGCCGATACTGTACCCCGTACGTATAAGCTTTGTAAAAGCTTTGTAAATACGTGTCCCACTCCTCCCAATAGCTCGTAAAGATAGAGAATCGTAGAGAGAGAAAGTGAAAGAGGAGAGAGAAACAAGAGAGAGGAACTGTGAAAACAAAAGTTGCAGAAGAAGAAACAATCGAAAGCCCCCACAAACAACAACACTCAAGACTCAGAGAAAACGCCATGAGCGCTCCTCGACTTGACCTACGTACTACGGCTCAAGTAATCAGGCAATCTTCTCTATCTTTCTTTTCAAGCTTCTACACATTTCTCTTTCTCTCTCTACTTCTATTCTTCTTTCGTACTACAGTCGAAAACGGAACCCTATTTGTTACTACTTTCATCGATCGAGATCCCTCTCTTAAAGCCCTACTCTCTCGCCTCGATCTAGCCGGTAAAAACGTCGGATCACCTGATAGTTTCAGATCTCCTGCAGCTGGTGGTGGTAATCGCCG
Organism: Macleaya cordata; assembly: GCA_002174775.1. Lineage (NCBI taxonomy): Eukaryota > Viridiplantae > Streptophyta > Magnoliopsida > Ranunculales > Papaveraceae > Macleaya > Macleaya cordata. The sequence continues at coordinate 56,856 of MVGT01002031.1, read as the reverse complement.
TCGCCGTCCTTTCCTTCATTTGAGTCGCGTTGGAACCCTAGACGATGATTTCTTCTCAACAGACGATGACGATGATCGAAGTCTGTTTGGATTTGGTCGGAAATCTCCTGTCAATGTGAGTTCTGTGAATCTCAACCATTTGTTCCGTCGTGAAGGGAAATTAGGGTTTTCGGATTCGGAAAAGAACGACGGAATTAGGTTTTCGGAGATTGTTGCTTCGGGGTTTCAATTCAAGGCTGAGGGTTTATCATTGTCTGATGATGTCGAGACTGATGGTAATCGAGAGAGAAATGAAACTGAGATTGCAGAGGAGGGAGAAGAAGGGGATCGTTCTTCGGATTTTCAATTCTTTATCAGAGGATTGGAATTAGGTCGTCGCGATGCTGCGGCGTTGTTCTTTCTCGTGAGTTTCTTGTCCGTTGCTTATGGATGGGTGATTCTAGGGTTCTTGGTTACGAATTCTTGCATTCTCGGTATAGTTTTCTTCGCTGTTGTTAATAACCACTTAGAGAAGTACGATTCTTTCTTCAGAACAATTTGGGCTGGTTCTAGGTTGGGAATTCGGAGACTGTCTGGGTTTATACTCATGAGATGGGCAGTTAGAGATGCAATGACCCAACTTCTTGGTTTGTGGTTCTTTAGTGAAATTGAAGATCAACACTCATTCTTCAAGCTATTTGTTAGGTTGAAATTAATGCCTTTCTCTATTTCTTCTCCTTGGATTCGGGGATACGAGTCCGAGATCTCAGGGTTTCTGTTTACTTGGTTTTTGTTGGACACTGTTGTAGCTCTTGTTTTCGCAGTGGATTCTTGGGTTGCAATCATGGACATAAGGATGAGTGGCAAGGAAATAGTGAAAGAAGGGTGTTATCTGATATCTACAATGTTGAACCAGGCGATCCAATTAAAATGTTTGGAAGCTATTCTTTGTGGGTCTTTTGTGAAGTGGATCTTGGTTCAGCTATGTGGTAATACGTTTGCCTCTGTTTTTCAATCAATTGTGGAGGTTTACTTTATGGTTGTTTGGTTGATATACTACTTTGCAGCTAGATGTAAGGACACCAATTCTGATGGGAGGAGATTTGGGCGGAGAGATTTAGAAGATTATATTGATGGTCTAAGATGATGCCTGTGTTTAACTGCTCAATTGATATAAGATCAGAGGTATCTGGGTCGTCGAACTTCACAATGAGACCCGAAATATAACATTAATACACTGGTAAAGTTTTGATGGTTGGGTGTTCCTATTTTGCACCTCCATGGTATTAAACTCAGTCATTTTTTCGGTGTGGCCACCAGACCTCCCTCTCTCTCTCTCTCTCTCTCTCTCTCTGTTGTTGTGTGTACTTTAGCAGTCATGGAAACATGTGAACTTGTGTATATTTTCATGAGAATGCTTCCTTGTGTAAAATATGTTCTGCTCATGGTTCTTAATTTCTGCAATGAATGAGTCATTGTTGATAGTGATACAATCAATTGGTTACACTCATTATTTGCTTCAGGAAAGTTGAGTTTTGGTCTTCTTCATGATCCTGTTATCTTTCAAAGTAGTAAGTTCTTTGATCACTTGTTTTTGTTTTCCTCTTGTAAATTATTAGCTTTTCAGATAAGATTTTTTTTTGGTCCTATTCTGCATAAACATCTGTATGGTTTTGGTATGGCTGCATGATTATGGAAGAAGCATTATATTCATTTTTTGCTCATGTTTGTGTTATTTTCGTGGCTTGGTAAATGGTAACCCTACCATCTCTTTGAATAAATTGGCTTATGAATTTTTCCATGTAAAGGACCGTTGGTTCAGTTAGGATTGGACTACCCCAAACTTTCTTAGGAAGAATGTAGATGCATGACTGAGTGTTTGTCTTTTGTAATCTTGTCTCTTGCCTGAACATTGGCATGCCATTTTTCCTTTCAAAATTAGTGGTTCGATAATGAAATTTGGTTATCTTTGTCATTGCATGAGAATTGAAGTGCACCGTTGCCGGTATGATTGTTTTTCTTCTTCCACACCTCCCTCCCCCCTCAACCCATGTTTTCTATTGAATGCTACAGAATTAGTAGTTGATGCTAGTTTCTGTCTATAGTGAAGATGATCTCTTCACAAGTCTGATTTTTTTTTTCTATGAAATCCGGACAAAACCAAAGGAAGGTTGGTCGTAAATAAATTTCAGTGGGGATTGATTGAAAGCAACAAGATGCTTCAAGCTGCGTTTTGCAAGACAATACATGGAGATTCGTTTCCTTAAGAGGAAGCAGAAGCACGTTTGCATCAACTCAAGCGCCACAAACTCGAGCGTTTCGCAATGGTATCAGGAAAGCGTCAGAATCATGTTCTTGTGGAAGGGGTTGTCAACACTGTTCAACAACAACAGAAAGAGAAACGAAAGAGGTACCATATGGCATTATCGAAGCTGTGTCAAACATCTTCTGTCTAAATCTATCGAAGATTGTGTTTCATCTTTTTTGTTTTTTTTTGATCCGTGAGTGTGTTTTCTCATTTGCACCAAGGACATAACAAGGCAATGCAGCAGCTTATTGCACTGTGGGCTAAACTATCTCAAACTTCTGTTTCTTGGGCTACTCTTCCAGGATAGCTTCAAACCTAACTTGATGACGATGACTCTCCACTGCACAGTTTGATACTCTCCCAGGACCTAGATGTACCTCATCTTATATAATGAGACTTTGTTTATTAAAAGCATAATATACTTCAAAAGGGTAATAAATTAGAGAGTGGATTATATTTTATTGATGATTTTCTCAGTGGTGAGGAGATCATTCTAACCTTAATTTTCTGAATAAGTATCTTGACCCTACAGGACAAGGAACCTGCGGACTATTTTTTAGCAGTAGCATATTTATTTGGATACCAGTGATCGGAACTGCCCTGTGAACCCTACTTAGTTCTGGTGTGTGCTGTTATTTGTTAATAGTTATTACAAATCTAGAAAAAAGTAGAACATTGTCTGGAAACATGGATTAAAATAAAATTCAGGTCCTAGTAATGGTGTCAGTGTCTGCCATGTGATTGAAATTGTTTTGGGAAGAAATAGACTTTCCTTGTTATGAAGCCCTATTTATATGATTTGAAAATTATTGTAAGTTTGCTTTGGTTTCAGAATGAGTTGTTAAGATTTCATGTTGTGGGTGGCTTTCTTCATCTTTGTCTAACGGAATCGTGAATCTTCCGTTAATGGCCAAACTAGAAACCCATAAGAAATGAATCTTTGAAATGGATGAAAGCTTAACCATCCCATTTGATATCAATGGTGATACGAATTTCTATCTTAATTAGGAAGTCCAATTATTCTTTGCTGAGTTGGTTGTAAGAATAGTTGTGTTTCAGTTGGCGAGAAGTTACATTTTCTTTGCTTCTTCTCTTCTGTTCTGCTTGTTGGTTGGTTGGTTGGTGAGGTTCTTGTGGCAATTTGAGGAGGCTCAAGTCTGACATTTTAATCAACTAGATGAAAGAACAAATGAGAAAAATTTTAATTTTAATTTTAAAAAAATTTAAATAAGGTTGATAAATTCAGGAGCAGAGAGGACAAAGCCATGTGCTCGCGCGTTGAACATGGTCTTTACGTTGAAGCGCACGCATTGAGATGATCCAAATGAATTACATGGTGAGGAGAACATGCTCAGTAAAAATTAGCCCTTGGAGGAATGCGTCCCACATCTCTGTTCCTGTATTATCATTTAACCGTATACTACTGGTCTCTAGACTCTCTACACAGGCTCCTCCTCTCTCTTTATGTGGGAATTGGTCCCTTATTGCAATTTGTCGCACCCAATGAAAGTGCGATGGCTTTTAGACCCTCAATTTCCATTCTTCAGCGGTAAGGAACAAGATCGATTAAGCGCTCGTCTGGGCCTGAAGTGATCGGACTTTATCCTAGGTCTTTTCTCCTCATGCCAATAACATCGCCCCACTTCTTCTACTACATTCAGTGCAGGCCCTGGTGTCGACCACCTCTGTTGCTGGTGGAACATTAAGATTTTGAGCTTACTTGTTGGAAATTCAACTGATTGCCATTGTACCCACTTTCCACTGCAATCGGCCGCTTCTCTTTCTTGCCTAGACCATTGAGGAGGATCATTTTATCAACCATGGTTTCCACATCTGGACTCGGGGCATTGGTCGATGAACTAGCTTGGTACCTACCTGTATGCAAAATTGCAAACTGCATCAGCGTGTGTGAGCATTTGCTTGTTAAAATTTGAGAATTCTAGTCCTCAGTATCCACCATTATCTTGGGCCAGGCAGCCCAAATTGTGGGCTTAGATTATAACCAGGTCAATGGTATCTAACCTCTCTGTCACTCCTCTCGGGGATCCAAACCACGACATTTGACGTATGAAACCATCCTTTATGTGTCTTCGAAACCCTATATGATATGACATGTTTTAGCTGTTTGTACTTTTCAGGGTTTGATGCATTACGACTCCAGTAATTTTGAAAGGCAGAATCATCTAGCAGTATTTCCGGTACTACTAGTCCATCGAAGTTTCCATAAATTGAGGTATTCATTTTGTAAGTTTCCAATTTTTGGTGTCAATTTAAAATAGTACGCTAAGTGTGTGGCTGAGATGAAAATGGTTCGTACTGGTCCCTAGATATTAAGAACTCCAGCCCTCTTGGACGTGATAATTTGTAGAGTCACAGAGTCTTTCTCTGTCAAAGTTGTCAACTCCTCCCTCCTGCTGTGACTAATTTAGAGCATGCATACACTCACATATATTCTGAGATTGGAAAATGCCCCACGTACGTACCCTAAAGTCTTGAATTCGAAGAAATTAAACACCATCTACTTGAGGGCACAGAGTACAGGTCAAGATCAAATTCAAATACCAGCAGAATCAGATGATGATGATGATCGCATCACATCATCATCATATATGAAAGCAATTATATATGAAAACAGATACAAAAGTACTCATTTTTTAGAATTTGATCGAAATAACCAAAACGCGTGTTTTCTTAATTACATATTTTGTATCCTTATTAGCTTGTTTCGAAAAACAAGGGATCGTATCCAAATCACAAATCAAATGTAGCCTTAATTAGCTAGGTACATTTTAATCAAACAATGATATCTGGCTGGCAGGCAGGCCATCAAAAGGTCCGTTTGTCTGTCTTATTAATTATTGTTTGTGTTGTGACACATGCATAGAATGAAATGTTAAACTATTATGCTCATGTAATAACAATTATGCGGAAATAATACATGAACAAAGGATCTTGATAATCATGCTAACCACATTAATTTAATTAAGAAGACATACCTTAGATCGCGAATCCAAAATCAACACGGTGAAGCATCGTAAATAGTGGGGTGATCGTTTTACGTCTCTACCCATAACACACCAGGAACTTGAGAGGTGAGTGCAAAACTGATGGAGGGTTTTAGGCACTAGAATTGGGTGAGAGTAAGAACCCTAATCACCCATAATACTTATATATTACCTATTCCATCATAGGTAGTGATTGGGTGTTTCCTTACACAACTTAATAAGATAGTCCCAACAACTTACGGGCCTAAGGGATTGGGTTTACACAAAGCTCATGGTTTGCAAACTCAATGGATCATCATGCTGGGTTATGTGGGCCACAAATTCTTACATGAAAGTCTTCTCTTATTTTACAGACGACTCATTAGTATGGAATTGAACATTATCCAAGGTTGATAGAACGTATGATGATATGTAATGCCTTACATTTTTTTAATCGTTGTCTACGATCTGGTTGATAAACTGGACATGTGCGAGTTAGCACTGCTGACAGTATCCATTATTATTCACAGTTTAGACTTAAGTTTAATTTTTGTTAATATCAAGTTACTGATCTCCATTAAAAAATTAAAATTAAAAACCCCCAAAAGAATGTGGTTTGTTGTTGCCTGCTAATGACCGCCTGAGACCAGATGGGTCTTTACTAAAAAAGAAGAATCAATGGGAATTAGAAGTAAACAGAATCTTACGAAAAAAAAAAAAAACAATAATAAAAAACAACGTATCAAAAGTTTGATGTAAATTTCCTTTATTATTCCATATGCTATGCTTTGACAAACATCTATTATTTAGCCGAGTAGCACTATTAGGACCCATTATTGGCTGCCCAATTTATATCCCAATTGACGTGGGCTAGGAGAGATGAGCGGAGTTTAGAAAGACCCCAACTAATGGTGATATCCCCATCCTCAATACAGTTGGAGATATCTTACACGTATATCCTCATTTTTTTCAAAATGCACTTAAGGGCATCCTCTCTCTAAACTATGGATATCTCAACTATTTTATAATAAAATAATAAATTTATTAAATATTTAAACAAATAAAAAAAATTAAAAAAAAAATTCTTCTTCGACTACGGCCATGGCCACCACCGTTCTCCATGGTCACCACCGTTCGCCATGGCGAGCACCGGCCGCAAATCTAGAGTGGAGAGATTGAGAGAGACAGAGAGGGAAAGATAATAGAGAATAAAGAGTGAGGAGATATGAAAAATTAGATTTCACCAGGCCACCGTCACCACCTCCACGTCCCTCCGCCATTGCCGTTACCAGTAAAGAAAGAAGAGAGTGAGAGAAAGAGAAAGGGAGAGAAAGAATAGAGAAAAAGTAGATAGAGTGAGGAAGATCTGAAATTTCAGATCTCTTTCTCCCTTTCCTCTCTTTCTCTTTCTCGATCTCTCTCCCTCTCTCCTCTTTCTCTTCTCGATCTTCCTGGATCTCTTTCGTTTTTTGCTCTCTCTCTCTCTCTCTGTATTGTCTTTTTGGCGTAGCGTGGTATTCGTAGTGTTGGTGGTGGTGGTGGTGATGATGGTGGTGGCGAGGGCGGTGGAGAAGATGAAGATGAAGATAGTGGTGTGTATTTTATTTTGTGGGTGAGAATAAAATAATTTTTATATTTTATGATTAATGAGGAGGATGCCCAAAGAACAAATCTTTTCAAATTTTGGTCAAACTTCAATAAAACCCTAGGATATCCCTAGTGTAAGTGAGGAAGGGAATATCACCGCTCTAATAAAATAGCAAAGCTAAACTCTATTATATACATAGTTACATTTATCTTCAAAGATAATCTTCTTCATGTCTTCTAATGAGCATGGAGTGATCTCGATGAAATCTGAGGACGTGGGCTCAGCTTTAATTCAAGATAAGAGCATGTTTATTTTTTGTCACTAATTAGTGGTAGGCCCACACAAAGTAGTTTTTATTTTTAACCACTAATTTGTGTTAGTAAGAAGTAAACCTTTAATTTTATGCCTTAAACCCATTAAGTAGTAGTAAGTGATTGGAAACAACTTATTACTACTTAATGGGTTTGAAGTCCAAAATTAAAGATTTGCTTCTACTTACCACAAATTAGTAGTTAAAAACAAAAATTATTTTGTGGGGGTTAGTGGCAAAATAAACAAAAAGACTATAAGTATTCAAAATCACTTAAATCTGGAAACATCAAATGGGTTCCATCTCTTAGAAGCTAAATGAGCGTCTAAGTGCTTAGACGTAATTCATTTACTTATGGTGTTTAGGATCAAGTACCTACCATTCAACTGATCCCTTTCATCTATTGTGCATTTAGAGAGAATGCAAAATAGCTATGGGCTTAATTAAAATTTGCACGCCTGCATGAGAAGTAGTCAAACTTGTCATGATACATATTTTCCATGAAATCATGGACTTCAAGCAATTCCCCTAAAAAATGGACTTCAAGCAATCTTTATATATGAAAGAGATATATACTTAGATTTCATAAGATTGTGAAATGTGAATTGCTTATCAGTTATTTTGAATTCTTAAGATTTATATATATATATATATATGTTTTCCAATGAATCAGGCAAATGAAGAATTATCAGTATATATTAGCTCTAAATTAGGCTTAAATTGACAAATACGACAGTAGAAATCTAGGAGAAAAAATGAAAGAAATAATTGACCCATACTTTTGGTAAAAGGCTAATGGAAGGTAGGTTTAGTGAAATCAAGGTAGGGCCCATCCTTGTCGCACACGGGTGAGCATAGAATTTTCCAATATTTACCTGATGAGATGAGTCAGATGACAACCCTAGTCGTCTGAGCTTGCATTTGATTATATTTTGCAAACCCTACTTTATAAATCTCTTTAAGAAAAGATACCCCAATTCCACTCGGAAAATGCTAAAACGTACGCATATTTTGGGGGATTTTCTTCCCCCAAAACCCATCGTAAGGCTATTATCACCTCGTGATTTGAATCACATTCTCGAGTTCCATCTTCCCCAAACTTCAAGACATGGATCACCGTCCACCTCAGGGAGGGATGTAAATCCCCCCAAAAGTGCGTGCATTGTAGCACTACTTGTTCCACTCTCCGAAGTCTAAACCGAACTTCTGCCTTTTTATTTTGATGATTAAAGAGTATATATAGTCTTCTTTATCAATCGGATTTTAGCCAAAAAATTTATTAAAAAAAAAAATGGATTTTTGCCACTTCACCGACCACCACTTGTAAGTTGTAAAGGTTTACACCCAATCTAGCTACTAGAGTGCGATTTTGTTCACCCAATCATAAGGTGGGTAATGAAAACACCATCATCGAGCCATGGTATGTGATATGCAGTCAGAGGATAAGTGGGGTTAACGCCATATGAATAACACCCCTCCCTCCATGATGGGTGGTTTTCCTCACTCACCTTACAAGTGGGTGAGCGAGCTGAATCTCATACTAACAATATTCTACAGCAAAGTTGGATATCTTTTCTTTTTTTTTTCAAGCAAAAAAATGTTTTACGTTTCAAGATTTAGAGTGAAATTTTGAAGCAAAAAAGTCACCATTTTACAACATTTGTAAGGGAATAATTAATATTCTTCATAAAATGATCACTTACTCCCAACAGATTAATATTTACAAAACAAAAAACAAAAAAACCAGTGGACAACACATCTATTTCAAATCTGGTGATTATTTTTGAAATTTTAGTACATGCAAATAATACATGTGAATAATATGAATTTTATATGCACATGTGGGCCATGTGGCTATTGTCTTTTATTAAATCAGAATACTAAGAGCTACCTATGAAAGATGAGACCACCAGCAAATATTCATCAGAAACCACTTACATCTATTCAAAGTTGAAAGTGTTTTTTGCAATAATGTGTGACCATTTTGTGATCCACTTGGATGCAAGTGCAACAGAACTCTCTCCAGTTCAATGAGTCAACAACAACAACAACAAAAAGAAAAATTTAAAAATTTGAAAATTTATAACAAGAAAATTAATTAGCTTAATGGTTGGAAACCTTAAAACTCTCGCACACATGAAAAAAAAAAAAGAAAGAAATCACCAAAATTAAGGCGATCCACCAATAGAATGAATGCTCTATGAGTAGGTAGGGTTGGTGAAATAAGTTCAAGATAGGTAGGGTCCATCCTAGTAACACCATACTCCATAGGATGGAAAGACCATTTCAATCAATGAATACATTTAATTAAAAAACAGAAATGATTTTTAGAAGGATGGTATTACAAAATTGGTGCGTGACACTTACCTAGTTACCTGATCATTAGATGGCAACCTAATATGAGCATACTTTTATCCCCCACCCACAATCTCAAACGGGTGAGGGGAAAAAAAATACATCAACTTGCATGAATAATAAGGACTCCAGTGGAACCCTAGTCTACATAGAGATGATATAATGATTGATTTGGTGAGGATACTCTTTTCACCAGGTAGTAGATCACCTTCACTAAAAATGAGACGGTTCTAATATTTCAAACCCCATCAAATATTGACTAAAAATCAATGGTACAATGAATCACTCAAATTCAATCACTGTTATGTTTCAACTAAAATTTGAAGAGGATTTGAAGAGGATTAGAAACTTTAGAAGGATTAGACTTTTGCGATGAAAGTATTTTCTACAATAATTATCATTTGGATCATATTCGTTTGGGCTCACAAATCAAAATACCCTCTAACCTGAAGTGTTATCCTTTTATTAGGCATGGCGCATAACATTCAAGTTGTGTACAACAGAAGCCGCCTAACTTAGTCACCATTGTGTTTCCTTTTTTTTTTTAAAGGTCAGCCTAGCATTATTGTTACTCTTATTTAGATTTTGTTAACATGTTCCCTAAGGGCACATGATAAGCTTTATGGATTTATATTTTTTTTAGTTTCTTAAGGTTGTCTAAATGCAACTGATTTTTTTATATGTATATTATTTATACTATTTGGGTCATATTTAAAAAAATCAGCTCAATTGGAGAACTCTAGCACCCTCTAACACCACAGACACTTAATCAAAACTATAATAATTTGAATGAACGGCTGATATTTAAGATGATTTGTTTGGATAGTTATAAATCTCTAATTGAGCTAAATTTTTATGAGCATCTTATAAATGATGATAATATTATACCTACAAAATATCAGATGATTTGAAAATCTCTACTTTATAAAAAAATTTCTTTAAAAATATCCTTATCGTGTACCCAGGTTAATAGGACCCCTCTTTTTTAGGTTACAAATCCAAAATCTTTTACCCGTCCTCTAATAATTTTTTTCTTGAAAAGACAGTTTGTACGACCAAATGCAAGTTCGTAGGGTGAGACCCCACTTCCATTGTCCTTTCAAAAGTTTATTTTGACAATTTTTTAATTGTAAGACCCACCATACCACCTATGCTTTTAGCATTTAATGTGATATTTGGTCAGGCAGTTCAAAAAACATTTCTCATCCTAAAAGTCCAACGTCTTTATGAACTCCAAAATACATCCTTAGAGGTCTTCCTTCTCATTCGCATTTTTGCTACTTCAAGATAAAAACAAAAACAAAAGCAAAAACAAAAGTAATATAGTTATCCAAATGTACAAATTAAATATCTACATTCTGTGATTATTTTTGCATCCATTTGTAAACACCAAATGCGATTATGTAGGATAGTAATATTGGGGGATCCCCTACGCTGACCCTTTGAGGACCCTCAAAAGCCAATTTGGCCTATAAAACCTAAATAAAGTTTATTCAAAATTGATTGTTAGTGATGATATTTTCATTACCATGTAGATCGTGCTTATCAATAATCATTTTATTTTATTTTTCCGATCTATGCCTATATCATTTATAAGTTAATAGTGGCTAAACTATCGACATTTACATTGTTACTTTTTAATCGTTTTCACTAACATATATGAATTTGAACGAGCATGACCTACCTGGTCACAAAAACATTTTTACCAATACCAATTCTTAGATTATCTATGTATAAGCATCACATTCCTAGACCCAACAAAACCTTATTTTAACCATCTAAGTTGGTGGAAATTTAAACAGCCTTTTAACAATAAAAAAGACCATTGTTATTGACACTACCATTTTTTATCCCTTATGACCTAGCCTAATTTTTTTTCAAATTTTGATTGGTAATGACCTCTATTTTTTTAATATAAATTTTTTTTATATAATAAAATATATAGGAGTTTTTTATCCCCACCCCACAACCCAAAATACACCACTCATCTTCATCTTCCCTACCACCGGCGACCACCAACACCACCGCTGGCAATCGGAAAAAAATTATTTTATTTTTTTTCCTGATTCACAACTTTTCCCACCCCCTTCCACCACTACCACCACCGTCCCACCACCAGCACCACTACCACCGTCCCACCACCATCACTACAACCCAGATCTGAATTTTTTTTTCAAATCTGAAATTTTCTCTCCAGATCTGAAATGAAAAAGGTGAGAGTAAGATAGGGAGAGAGTGGGTAGAGAGAGTAGGTAGAGAAAAGGAGGAGTTAGAGAGAAAGAGAGGACGAAAAAAAAAAGAACAGATCTGAAAACCTAATGCTCGGAGTCGCGACAAAGAGCATTAGTGTATATGCTCGTAGTTGCAGCAAGGAGCGCTATAACTAATGCTCGGAGTCGCGGCAAAGAGCATTAGTGTATATGCTCGTAGTTGCATCAAGGAGCTCAAAATTAAGACCTGATTTATAACGCTCCTTGATGCAACTACGAACATATACACTAACGCTCTTTGCCACGACTCCGAGCATTAGTAATAGCGCTCATTGCTGCAACTACGAGCATATACACTAATGCTCTTTGTCGCGACTCCGAGCATTAGTT
>MVGT01002031.1:4855-43925 GCA_002174775.1 Macleaya cordata | reverse complement strand
TCTCTCTCTCTCTCTCTCTCTCTCTCTCTCTCTCTCTGTTATCTACATGTGCAAATCGAAAATGAGTACCAACGCAAAGGAGCCGACTCCAATTTCACGAATTAGAAAATCCTACCAGACATCTCGATCTCCCAAGGCTTCAAGTTCAAACCCCTCGACCGGCAGCGATGTTACAAGTATTGGAAATTACACAACCACTGGTTCTTCAAGCAACAAAGATAACACCTCAAGAACTTCAATTTCGAGCAGAACCTCTCTCAAAAGCCTCAAAGATTCTTTACCTGAAAATGCTCACATCTATGATTTCTCAGAAATCCGCTCCGCTACTAACAATTTTCTCGCCAAGCGTTTCTCCTCTTCGTCCTCCTCCGCCTGGAGATGTTTAATTCGTGGCAAAGACGTAATTGTATTCCAGAGAAAATTCCGCCGTCCGATCGAAACATCGCAGCTCCGCGAACGTCTCTCAATGATCTGTAAAAGCCATCACATTAGCTTGATCAAGCTACTAGGCGCTTCAATCTCTGGAGATTACATCTACCTCGTTTACGAATACGTGAACGGTGCAAACCTCAGAGATTGCCTTAGAAACCCTAAAAATCCAGAATATACAGTCCTTTCGACATGGACCTCGAGAATGCAGATTGCGGCAGATCTCGCACAGGGACTCGAGTACATTCATCATTACACGGGCTTAAATCTATCTCTAGTCCACAATCACATCAAGAGTACAAGCGTTATCGTCACGGAACCTTCATTCAACGCTAGAATCTGCCATTACGGAACAGCAGAACTCTGTGGAGAGATCGATAGAGATCATCATCATCGTCATCAGAAGCTTCAAACTGGAGAGATTCAAGAGGTAATTGAAGATCCAACGACATCAAAATCAAAATTGAGGAGATCAAACAGTACGAAATTCGTAGGAACAAGAGGATACATGTCACCGGAATATCAATCGACTGGAATTGCTACACAGAGATCTGATGTATACGCATTTGGAGTTGTGATTTTGGAATTATTATCCGGAGAAGAAACATTGAAATTCAAGCATGATAAGGAAAGAGGAGATTACAGAAGCGTTTCAGTGATTGAAACTGCAAGAGAAGCGATTGAATCTGATGATTTCGAGAAGATACGGAGATGGATGGACAGGAGATTGAAGGATTCGTTTCCGGTAGAGATTGCGGAGAAGTTAACACGTGTAGCTCTTGAATGTGTACAGGTGGATCCGGATAAGAGGCCAGATATGCGACGCGTGTCAGGAAAGATTTCGAAGCTTTATTTAGAGTCGATGAAATGGTCGAACAAAATGGGTACTCCGATGGATTTCACCAACTCCCTGGCCCCTCGTTAATTAACNCGGCTATTTTTTATTATTATTATTATTATTAATTTTTTTTTAAAATTTTTGTTGGGATAACAATTCGAGATATGAATCGGTTTGAATGCGACGCGACTGCAAACAAACACAAAAACACTGTATATTCTCATGTGATTTTTGTTTTTTTTTAAATAAACACGATGACAACAAAAGATTCTGAGTTATTTATTTATTTATTTCTAATGTAGTTTTGAGATGTCTGGAAGACTTGAACACTTTCTCTTAAATACTATATTTTTTTAACAAGTTTTTATTAAATAATTGTTTTGGGGATATTAAATAAAAAATATAATCATATTTTTAGGTCATACAGTAAAATTCAACAGTTTTTGTGTAGTCTTATTTGTTCGCATTATTATGTCCATGAGTTTTGATTTTTTTAAGAATCATATAGTAATATTTATAAAATACAAAATATATTAGAAACAATCAGAAATAGAAAGTTGAGTTCTGAGTTTCAATAGGTTTCCTGTCACTATCTCACCGTGTTTTATACTGTTCAAAAACAAAAATTGAAAAGGTCTTACCCATAATAAGGGACTCCATGACTACCGTGTTTGGCGAGGAGGGTTAAGAAATGGTCATGCAGATCTTAGTAAGTAGTATAAGTGTGTAACCATCAGGAGGATGGCTAAGTGGTCAAGACGCTCACCTCACAAAATGGAGGTCGAGTGATCGATCCTCTTGATGACCACTCCCACAATAAGATTTTAACCGGTTGTGTGTGGATAGGGAGGTCTGCTCACACCCTATGGACTAGTCGGGTGCTCTAAGAGACCCGGACACCCTAGATCTCAAAAAAAAAAAAAGTAGTATAAGTGTGACACTCCCACTTCAAAACACTAAAAACACTTTTTAATTAATCACCTTTCTATTCCATGCTTTAGTTACTTAGATACAGATTATGAAGTATCCAATTCTTGATTAGGAGGTAGAAGAAAAAAAAATTCGGAAAAAAAATTTAAAATTAAATATTCATCATTCTAATCTTTAATATAAACTTTTTTTCTTGTTTTTTTTTTCATCGCTATCCACTTTGCGGTGATAAGGAGAATGGACAGAAAGATACATTTTAGTGTTGGGAGAGAGTTGAAAAGATCGAAGAACACGGAATTTTTTTTTATCATAGTCAAAAGAGTATAGAGACTCTCAAACACTGGCAATGAAGAAAGTAACACTGGTGACCTAAAAGGTGGTTGGCCAGTCACCACCATGAACTTATAGCATAAGAGGGTGGGGGCTGTTTGACCGGGTTGGTTGTTATAGTGAATAGAGTTGAATAGCGGAACCGAAATTCATACAACAAATCCGAGTGCTAATTGGACCAACAGCAAGAACATCAAAACGTCCAATTAAAAAATATTCAGAACTCCAAAGAGCCTCTGAAGGGAAACTGCAAGAGCACAGTTCAGGAGCAGGACTGAGGTTCCAAAGTGGAAGCATTACCTGTGTGAAATAGTTATGGTTACTAAGGTCGCACCCACGCTTTCTGGTTCGATTTGTGCACCTAATCTGCAAGAGCACAGTTCAGGAACAGGACTGAGGTTCGATTTGTGCACCTAATCTGTTATTGCAATTTAGAGAGTGTGCCTATATTGTATTTTGATGAAACAGAAGGCCGTTATTAAAGTGTAATTGACCTTACATGTTACTTAGAAAAGAGGGCTGCCAATATCATTCTGATGGGTGCAACTATTAACGCCCCTTTAATGGGCTAGTCTTTCTTAAAACTTTGTGAGGGATTTTACAACAAGTTGGTGCGCTCAGGAGTTCTAAGTATTTCCGTCCCATAATTGAATGCTCTCTTCGGATTATGCTTATATGTTGCAGAAGGGTGTGAATTCAGCCCCATCTCAGGAACATTCGTGTATGCAAACATTTGTAAATACACAAATTCGCATTATGCAAATTACCATTGTATACCAAGAAGGGCCTCACAGTCAGATTTTTTTTTACTGCGAACTGAGTTACTGCAGCAAATTTACCAACATAATTAGATCGAAATTAACAAGAACATGAATTAGTAGCCTTTAACATATTACCATCTTGAAAGAAGCTCTGAACCGCAGACCCAATCGTTGCTGTCCAACTAGTCGCATAAAATGATCCTGGAACGCAGTTAATTCCTGGAGCAATGCCATAGGTAGCACCTGCAACATCAAGAATCTCTCACCTTTCAATCGTTTGGATGGCAGGCCTGGTTTACCACAAGGGAAAAGCCTGATCTTGGATGCTTCACAAAATAAATAAAAATGTGTTTCTGAAGCCAATGCAAAATGGCTTTTTGTCTATAAATCTTTCGCTAAAGAAAGGAGTTTGTTTCAGTGAGAAGGAAACGCCGGCACACAAATAGAAGGAAAAAAAAAAACCTAGAGTCAGGAACCTTGGTCTCACTTCTAGGGACAGAAAATGGTTTTCAGAATCCTTTAATGCATTAACTTTTCGAAGCTAAATGGAGACATGGACCTGTGATATGCAACACCAAAATCTGCACCACAGTTTCTGAGATGCTACATAATATGTTGAGATATGTACATAAAATAGTAAAGAAACCTTGTTTTCAAATATCAAGGATCAACTTTCTAGCTATATTTCCAACTATGAAGTGTTTTTTCTTGCAAACGAACCTTACCAGTACCTTCCCAGATATTCTCCTTTTGTTCCTAATCTCATGTAAAACTCTTCCTGTGTACAATCCTTCCTCTGCGGCTGACAGAGGTATCAGCACTGGGCGCAGCTTGGATAGGGGTGGAAATGAGAGCAGTGCTTGTGAGCTTGGGCATCAGCTTCGACTTGCGCTCTCTTGGGTATGGATAGATGATGGCCAGTTCGCTAACACGCCGTAAAACAGATTGGGGTATGGGGCGTGAGGCATTCTTCCGCCCTTGCTCAACCTGCATAACATTTTCTTAAGCATTTAGATATATAATGTTGACCAGTATTTGATTAGAAAAATAACGTCACGAGCTTCCCATGGAAAGTTTCCAACAGACACTTGTCCACATTCATGACTGGATCCAACTGATAAGGTGACATTAACAGCATTTTGCACATGAGTTTGTCAAAACACTAGTGTTTAGATGATATAGCACTAAACCAGATCGTAGCCATCCATGAAGAAAAAAAAAACTAACAAAGACATCCAGTCTAGACAAAAGACATAAATCCAGTATGCCTAAACTTTGCCTAAACTTTGTTCTTTAACTCTACCCCGCAAGGGATAAAAGATAGTCCTGCTAGAAAAATTAAAGAAAAAGCTACCTCTCTCTTGCTCTTTAACTCTGCCCCGCTAGCCCTGAGAAGATTACGCCATTTGTCCTGCAAATTGTCAAAGGAGCACTTTATTTTTTTTTTGAGAATTGTCAAAGGAGCAATATAACTTTTAAGTTCAAGAAAGAGGGGAGTTTATACTAAGTGTAATAGATTTATCTACCTTAAGATCAACAGAAGTGCGATAAGCAGATGATGCGAACAAGAGCCTCTTTATATCAGTCCATCTTCCAACTCCGTACTGAGAAACACCATCAACCAGTTTCATGACCTCCGAAAGAGTCCAAAGCCTATGATGCTTCCTCCGACTCCGACCTTTTTCAGTTCTTACTGTTGAGAGACAGTCATCTGACATCTCATCCTGTGACTCTGTTGGAGATGGTTCTAAGTCAGAACTGTGACTGGGACCCAAAAGTAAACTGTCATTCTTGTTATCCCCAGGGTCATGCTCCTGAGATCAATGTAGCAAGCAAGTTTAGTTACCTTGTTCTTCGTAAATTTTTTCTTTAACCTGATACATGTTTCTTTTTTCTTCGTTGTTTTAATATGACATGTACTATCTACTTGAGATATTGGTAAATGCAAATGATACACAGGGAATCTCTGAATCACTGTTTTTGTTTTCTCTTAGTAGACGATCAGTTCAATAAAATGTGAGACAATGATTAGCATTCGTGTCCAGATCATGATCAAACTGTTTACAGAAAATCAATTATTCCTTTTAAGAAACATAGACGACCATAAAATTAAATGAAATTATTGATTCCTATATTGACTTGGGAATGGTTCAAATGAAGAAAACAGATTTGCCATGCAAAGAACGGGGTGAAATGTTTCCTCACCCAAGCAGATGTATTTTTCTTTGTGCGCTTCTTCTGCATCCGAAGACCAAATGGTACCTGAGAATCAGATCCCCCAACAGAGTCCTGTTTACAAACCGGTGCCATTGCTACGAATTCCTTCCAATGATGTTGATTGCACGATCTAGACAGCATGAACTTATCCTTTGAGCTTGTAATAGGAGTTTCTAACTTTCCACTACAATATCTTGATTTCAAATCTGATGTTTCTTCGATGTACCTACGTGTAGGCTTGCGCAATCTCTTCCTTGTAGCAAGTGTATCTTCTCTATCTCTCGAACTCAAGAATCCAAATCCAATGTCTTTGGCCTCAGAATAACTAGTTTTGTAAACATCTACACCAGTAAGCCTTTCCCTCAGTACACTTTGGTCCACTGATTTACCCTTGCTGCCCACTACATTTGTAAAGGAGGAGTACATTCCAGGGGAATCATTATTACATACCAAAAGCATGTCTCCGTCATTTCTCTTAGAAGATATTCCACTTTCCAAGAGGCTCGAAGCATTCTCCAATTCAACAAAGTTCTGCAAACCAAATGAGATACGGCGGATAAGCCACTGCTTGTCCTTAACAGTTGTCTCACGTCCAAATGTGCTCTTAAAGGCCTTGTGTAGTTCCTGAATGGTCATCTTGTCAAGCAAAAGAACATTCTGATCAGATGTAGATTCAAGCACTGGAATTGTACTAGCTGATAATTCTAATGTTTCAGCACCTCCAGTGTCCCGCTCACTCAAACCTGGAGAGCGACTTTCAAAACCTAAATTTCCTGAGCGAGGTCCTCCACATGTACCATAATCTAAATCGGGAACTTTTTCAACAAATTCAGTATCTGTATACAAGCAAAATTGAACGATATGTAGAATCATCCTGAAAACTGACTAGCATACTCATAACATGATAATGGACTAAGCAAGAAGATCCTGAGGTGGCTTACCCAAAAGGTAGTCCTCACATGCACTAGATAGACCATTTGTTACATGAAGATCTTCCTCATCAACTCCTTGCAACATTCCATCAAGAAACTGCAAGAATATAAAACATCATTAATATAAAAGTTTGCAAGGAAAAATAATCTCACATAAATATATAAAATAATAATGTTAAAGTAGGACCTGAAGCGGGATTAAACCAATCGCAGACACAGACATAAGCGAAATGTCACATAAATATACAACACGTGCGGGGAAATGTCACAGGTGCATAACACTTCAATAAAAAAAAAAAAAAGCCATGAAGCTAGGACGATAACATATCAGCTGGTCAGCTTAGGATATATAAGTTTTTCCAGCATACAAACACAGATACTTACTTCAAACTTTGAATCATCACTCCATTCTCGAGTAATATTGGACAGTAATACACCTGAAATAGTACAAGAATAATAGTGTAGTTAATAGAAGGAAAACATTAACTAGTACTGCCCAAGAGTAAGGGAAGGAGGATATAATGACATGGATCAAAAGGCACTAAATTCAATTTCGGCTTCCAACACATCTCCAACGAGTAGAAAGAAAATGCATTATGAGAAAGAAGCTAACAAGGACAAAACAAGATATCATGAAAAAGATAGTGAAAAGATTATTACCACTATCAGTTTTTAATTGATTGTTGTGATCAACAGAGCCTGGAAAATCTTCAATTGCTAAGCACTTTTCTGGATTTTCGTTGTTGTAACATAACACGGCATCCACTGAAACTTTCTCATTTTTCGGTTCTGCTAACAAGTGCTCAACCTCTGTTATTTCATCTTCTGAAGCAGGATCAAAGGTTCCATCTTCTTCAACCTATACAAGAGCAATAAATGTTTCGAATGCAAGCTCACTATGTGAACATTGACATAAAGAGTTACTTCTTCATCAACTTCATTAACTGCTGTCATATAAGATCATAGTACAACAGAGGGAAATCATCATATATGGTACTAACAATGCCAAATCTCAAGACATTGTTAAAAATATATACCACATTCTCCAAGATGCTTCAACAAGTAAATTTCCGAGTGAAAAGCTAAATGTGAAGCAGAACCATCAAAATAGTGTCGAGAGGTTAAAAGAGAAGTCCACTCAAGATTTAATTTGTAAAAAAAAATTCTTAAAGAATGAGCAATTTTGAAAGTTTGAGAAGGAAAACAGTCAATTTTCAATTACTTGAATATTGAGATTTCTTACCCGGACAAGCTTATAGGTCAATCTGCTTGCGGCCTCGCCTGAAGTCATGGAAGTGTTCTTTGAGGTGTCTATCATGTTCCCAGTCTTGCATTTTTCTTGCCAATTTTCCACCATTTCCTTCGATTCCAGTCACATTAGTGACTATGAAATGGGATTATGGAGAAGAAAAAATTCACCTTATCACAACCTAATAATCAAAACAGTGCAGAAGATCATAAAAAAGCATCACACTACAAGGATCAGATCCTACAACAAGAAGTACTTTGAGCAAATAAATGTTTAAGAAGAAATTCATTGGTAGACAACATGCTACTATAAGAAGTTCAATGGGTAGAACAAGATGAGAAGAACCTCCAGATGATGATGAATCAGGCGATCTATCTATCAGATTAATGGACCCTCTTAAAAGAAAAGGAAGTTACTAACGTACATTGTTGTTCAAGTACAACTAAAGTTCAAACACACTATTACTATATATCGGACTCATTCGAGCAAATCTAGACTTCCTCACTGGGGTTATTGCTTACATACATATTATTTATCCTACCTTTATAAAAATCTAACTAGCCACACATAGTTGCTTTCATTGTGATTTCGATTTTCGCTCCTTTACTGAGAAAAATAAGTAAAAGAGAAGATAATAACCTGAAACATGATTGTAGTGTGCGTGAGAATGCTACTTGGATATTTAAGATTTAGAAATTGGACAACTACAAACTTTTCATAATCTAAACTTTGAATGTATTAGGGAAAGAAAGAAATAGGGGTTCTACATGCATGTGGATGCGTACCAACTACTAATGCTACCCTTCCCTACCCCCCAAAATAATCAGCAAATTACAACATGGCTGACCAAAAAGTATATTTTTTACTTCCGCTATTTTTATAACATAATTGTGACATGCAAAAACTAAACTGCCAACACATTGATATCTAAGTTTTCGTATAAAAGACTAGAGAAATTTAAATTTTTAACTGTTACAAGCTTACCACCACCTACGGATAGTCCATAGAGCTCCTCAAATGTAGGATACCAGGGACCAACCTACTTCTCATTTCTTATTATTCAATTCGATTTTAATCTGCAAAACCAATTACTACCGTAGATAAACTAAAAAATATAAAACCACTATTTACCTCTACAATCAAACCACAACTGAATCTTCAACTCTCATTCCTTGAATTTTTTTTCCAGCTACAAGCCCAAGAAACAACGAAACATCTCTTCGAAAGAATCATGATCAAACACTTCTATCCATGGAAGTCTGTTGCTACTCCAATTAGAGCAAGAGTTGCAGGAAATTTTTAACTTTTTCGCCAAATGCCTTTTCCTGTTAGGTTTGCCGATTGGCACTGGTACACACATCAAATATCAGCTCATTAACCTTGATGCCAAATTCAGACTCTTTGCTAAATCTACTTGAAGATATCAAGAAATGCAAGAGACTGCATCAATAATCTTTACTTCCATGATTCTAAAATTTTCCTAGAATCATCATCAAAGATATTGTTCTTTATATATTTCTTCAAGATCTAAACGTACTACAGGACATCAGATTATCACCATAAACGATCACAATCAACATTATCATCATCCTCACCGTAATGTGTACGTTTGATCATCTTCTTAAACCTAACAGCAGAACCTCAAATTCATCATAAATCAGAAATTTCCTTCAAATCCTAGCTCGTACGAGAAGTGTTTAGAACGAAAAATTCAAGAATCAAAACAAGAAAAAAAAAAAAAAAAAAGAAAGATCAAAGAAACAGGAAAACAGAAAAAAGAGTAAAGAAACTTGACCTAATTCAGAAATGGAAAGAAATTAACTAATAATAAATGAGCTAAAACAAACACTTCAAGACACTGAAATGTGAACTGAGAAGAATCAAAGGAACATAACAGAGATTCGAAATAAAAGATTTTTAGGGATTTGAAGAACAAAAAAGAGAAATTTAACCTGTGGATGGGAGAGATCTTGAGCGAATGTTCGAACTAAAACAGCCAAAGGGAAAAGCAAAATGAGGAGACAAATGAAAAGAGTGAGAAAAAAAAAAAGAGAGGGAAACAAAAAAATATAAAGAGAGAAGTTGCTTTACCTTTTCTGCAGACGGACACCAAATACTTAAAAATTTCTGTCATAATCACCATTTGGAGTCCGGTACGTACATTGTTTGTTGGTTGCCACGTAAGTGACGGGAGGTGGGACTTGTAACACTTTAGGATGGGATGCGAAATACGAGGAGATGCAAATCACTTTGACCGTTGGATGCTTGAGTGGTAGCAAATTCTGTAGGAATTTGCTGTAACTCAAGCATTACCGGACTTGTAAGACGGGTTTGGAATCAAAATCTGACGTGGAGAGGGCTGCGTTAATACCAACCGAAAGAGGGATGGGACCGTTTTTTAGACAGACCACTTCTTCTGACTACGATTGCTGACCACGTGACGTGGCAAAAAAAAATAATTGATCATAATTTTTACACGTCAGCTTTCACAATCACATTCACATAATCAGTAAATCGTGACTTTGGGAATGTTAGGTGATTTTGTAGAGCATGCCAAAATGCACCCCAAAACTATACCCTACTTCTACCCACTTTTTCGTTATTAACACACATTTATTCTTACACTCTATTTACACTAGTTTGTAAGAATCACACAAAGATAATATAAAGGTTGTTTTTTATGTACATGATAAGGAGATTATGTTAAAAAAATTAACCATGTAAAAATAATGTGGGTGTAACCAGGGGCGGAGCCAGGAATTCATTGTTAGGGGGGCCAACTATACCCTCACCCCACTTTTTCTTAGTAATATAACACTCCATTTATATTTACACCCTATTTACACCATTTGTAGGGCCCACATAAGGACCGATTTTTTTTTCTTTTTTTGTGAGATGGTCTATTCATTATGTAGATCGTCGTACCAAAAAATGCATCCAGCTTCAAAAAATTTTAATACCAACAAAGTTAATTTAAATTTGAAGTTTTTAAACATTCTATTTTACTGATAAAATTTCAACAAACTTTAAAATATGTTAGAAAGATTATAAAGAATGATTATTTTTTATGATGATCTACATGGTGAAAATATAATCCTCACAAAAATATCAAAGGTTGGATCATTTCTATATGGGTTCTACAGCTTTTTGTAAACAAAGTTTAAATTTGTTAATATCATGCCCCAATAATAGGTTACGGAAAGTCATAAATACTATCATAAAAGTGCAAACTATCTACTTTTGCCACAACTATATTAATCAAAACAGCTGAATATAGAAGACATAATTAAGAGGTACGTAACAGAAAATTCGACGACCAAATTTTCGCAATGCTGTTAAAGGCGATCGACTTTTTCACAACAAAATTATATCAATTCGTTGCCAAAAAAGGTATTTTTCCAGGATGTACTAAAACTTGATCACTCTTCTTCGTCGATGTTGATGTGGCTTTCGTTGTTATTGTTCCTATAGTACATGGATTGACCACCCATAGATTGTTCAGCCTGATGAAGATCATCATCAAGATTAATCCTACTTCAACGAGTCAAGCCTCGGATTTGAACATCATACTTCACTTCTTGAACTTTTTTTCAGGTTCATTCTGAGGTCTGCAAAAGATATATTGCAGGGGGTAACACAAACGATTTCATTATAATAGAGATTAGAGAAAGCTAGATAGCTAGCTAGGGAACAATTTTTAGAAGAGGCAGTTGATGAATTGGTACGTGGGAAAACAAAACCTATCCCTCAACAAATAACCGTGCTTGTTGTGAAGAATCCTCAAGGCAGCCATTACCTCTCTTAAGAACTTCAGCACCTCCCTCGGGCAACCATAGTTGGAAGCAGCCACCTGCTTTACCACATAATCTGGCTGCAAACGCACATTACTTAGTAACTAACCATGTGCATGTGCGTTTCACATGCCCCTTGACTACATTCCGCTTATACTAAAAAAATACAAATATAGAGATAATCCAAGGGTTAATTATTTTGGCCCTACATGATGAGGATGACATTATATATATGGAGTCAATTGGGAGTAAAAATCGTTAAGTGTTTTTGTAGTGTTCATAATTCTAACACTCGGTATAGACTTAACGGTAGATGTTATATGAAGTTAAAAGTTGATTTATTTCGTGTCCATGATTTTCTCATCGTTTAGATCGCATCAGCCTCTGTTTCACTCTATATACATCTATTTGTGGGGATCAAAATTAGGTAGTTGTGAGGTGTCTTTGCCAAATTAGGCTACGGAGAGAAAAGTGGATTCGTCTGGGATTGTCAAACTCCGTGTGTATGCGTCGGGTTCAACCAAAAGTTTTGTGCATCACGACAAACACCCAGACAAAATCCGCCTTTAATCCAGGCCAGGCTAAACATTCCAGTCCTATTAATTGTGGTCAATCCAGGGGCTAGCCAACTTAATAATTTTGGTTTAAAAATATCCAACCCTATTCCACACGGTCAAATAATGTTGATCTATTGCATGTCATAGACATCATAAAAAATAAAAATAAAATAAAATAATAATTAAGTACATGTAATTTAAATAATCAAATCCAGCAAATTTGTAGAGATTTTTACCAATTCATCGCACATTTCCCATATTCCTGCAAAATAATTTTTTTTGAAAAAAAGGCCATGTTAGTAAATAAGTTGAAAAAAAAAAAAAGATTTATTCATGTTGTTCATTCAATAAAATTAAACACGCGATTAATAATCTTCAAGTAGAGATTATTAGAATGGCATTGAATTAATAATTAATAACTGGGTTAATTAATTAATTTGTGAACTACTCACCATCAAGATAAGCTTGGATACAAAGACCAAACTCTAAAGAGTCCACTGCATTAATTGACATGACAAAATAAATAATTAAGTCTTAATTCAAGATTATTAGAAATTAAGCAGTAAGCGGGTCACCGACCGCATCTCCTTTGTATAGCGGACTTGATTCTTTATTCCAAGCTATTAAATTTTGCAAGTTTCATACCGAGTTCTTCAAACTGTTTCGCCACCGAAGAAGACAAAGTTATAGAAGAATCTCCAGTAGTACTTTCTACCGGCCGCGCCATTAATGAAGAAGAATCAGATATTGATGGAGTAGTACTACTACTAGAAGAGAAGGACCTAATAATTAGCCTCTCGATCGTTGTTGTTCTGGAAAAAAGCACGAAGAGGAGAAAATGATGATGAAGGAGATAAATTAGTTTTATTAACAGAGATAATTCTGCTAGTTAGTGGGATTGTTAGATGACTGGTACTGCAAGAAGTAGGTTTTGGCGAGTGGTTTGGTGTGAAAAAAAAGAGCCAATAAGGATGATGATGATGATGAGGAGGAGGAGGAGCCATTTCGAAACACAGACTTCATCATCTCGCAAATTTTATGCAGGGGAGAGATTAAGTGATTTCTTCAGTAATGTAGAATCAATTAATAGTCTGTTTGGGGGAGGGATTTTGTGGGGACCAGAGATTTGGTGGAAAAATCATGTTATATTTTTCCTCAAAATCCCTGGTCTCTACAAAATCCCTCCTTAAAATCCCTTGTCCAAACAGACTATAATGTGATTCACTGTGGGAGGTATTAAACTAGTGATGGACATCGATCCGTGAATCTCTTATACAATTCAGGACGGGGGCAAATTTATCCTGTTTTATAAATTGTGTCATGCTTTATAAGCTCTCTCACTGCCCCCTCTCTCTCTCTCTTCAAAACCAACAGAAGAAACCAATCTACCCCTCTCTCTTAATGGCCAAAGTTTTGAGCCGTGATATACCTAGTAATATATAGTTGAGGATGATTAATTA
Organism: Macleaya cordata; assembly: GCA_002174775.1. NCBI lineage: Eukaryota > Viridiplantae > Streptophyta > Magnoliopsida > Ranunculales > Papaveraceae > Macleaya > Macleaya cordata. The sequence goes on along the minus strand of MVGT01002031.1, from coordinate 30,431 downwards.
ATAATTACTTGCTGTTCAAGAATGAAATAATGTATTTCCTTTCAAAAAAACAAGAAAAGAAAATAATGAAATAATGTATATGTATGGAATGATTGGGATTCATATATATATATATATATATATATATATATGATCCGGGTTGATTAGCATCATGCACCGGCCCGAATCTGAGATTATTTTGGGAGCCCAAAGTGTGAATAGTTTGTAAAAACAAACACTAATGCATCGAGATGTTCTCCTCTCCTCACTATGTATTTCATCATATTAAAAAATCAGTTCGTTCTATAACTTTTAACCCCCTCAAATTAGCCTTTAATTTGCAAATTTTAAACTTTTATTTTGACCGTTGATTTAAAACAGGTAAATTCGAAGTTAAAAGTTTTAAAATAAGCTGATTTCAAGTAACTATATTTCCTCATCATGGAGATCATTCTCTCCAAATATCAGCTCCAAGATGCATTCCATATGGGCCCCACAAGGGGCTTTTTTTTAAAGGGGGTATATAACCTCAAACGCCCCCAATAGTTTTCTAAGATCATCCACAATGATGCTAATTGCGTAGTAAGTGTAAGAAATTGTGTTAAAATACACAAGATTTTGAAAAAGCTAGAATGAACCTGTAACACTGGTGTATTTTTACATTCTGCAGAAAAAATAAAAAAAAAAAAGACTGAAGGTGCCTTTGAGGTAATGTACCTTGTAGTATTCTCTTGACCTCTACAAGATGAGCACTAGTGAACTGCGCGACGTGATGGATGGCACATCACACATGCAATGTCCGGTCTCATGAGGCCCGTGAGATACTGGGAAAATAATGTAGAGGACCAAGGTCTTTTGATATCAAACTCTGTACCGAAATGACTATTTTCCAATGAACAGATAATTCCTCTTAACACCATCCTCACATTTTTTGAATTTCAAAAAAACCCTGCTTACAAGGATAAAAGAAAGAGGCAGAGAGCTAAATTACACCTCCTCCTGCACTTTCAACCTGATTCTTGAAGCAACTATCCAGATTTTCAAAAATTTAAACTCAGCATAGCAAAAGCAAAGAATCGACTCCAATCACATGGACTAGGCTTGGGTCCCTTGGTCTCCTCCTATTGGATCCCCATTTGCAGTCAAGTCTCTGATCTTAACATCGTAGTACACCTCTTCAACTCTTCTCAGGTCATATTTCATTCCTGCAAGAGACGCGGACACAAGGGATTTCATTTATACAACCCAAACCGAAATCAGAGAATCTAGTAAAAGAGATGGAAATATCATATGTAGTCTCTATGCATCCGGCTTAAAAGAGGAAGTGGTAGCAAAAAAGAAAAAGAAAAAAAACCTACCATCAAACTTCTTACGCAAAAAATCATTGCGGAGATTAAGCATCCGGAAGGCAGCATGTAGCTCAGTTAAGAACTTCAATACCTTCCTCGGGCAATCATAGTCCCCAGCAGTCACTTGGTTTACCACATAGCGTGGCTGCAAAAAAAAACATTACTTTGTATGACACTGTGTACCACTTTGTGGCAAACGTAGCAATTCATAATGAAAAGAAAGAATTAAGATGTAATACATGTTAGAATACAATAAGCTGGTTCAGTCAGATAAATATCAGCGAATTTACTCCTGCCAGCATTTCAGGAAAGGATTTTAATTTTACCAGATAATTTCTTTCCCCTTCCAGAAAAGTTTTTTCCTTTTTTTACTTTTAGCGCCTAGTTAACTTCATTTAAAGAGCACTATATTCCAAATTTTCTCTTTTACGAAATAAAATGAAGCCATATACTAGTACAGATAGCCAAAATGTTACTTGATACATCACCCACAAGTAGAATGTGAACAAAGATTGCTGCATATGCTGTAAAACTGAAGATGGAAGTGAGAAGAAAAAACAATATGAAGATGACAAGATGCTGAGTGCAAACATCCTGTAATATAATGCAACATGACATAACATTAAATAGATTGCTTCTATTTTCCCTTTTGGCACCACTGTTTAGCTTGAACAATAAAGAGACCTCTACCAACATAAACTGACAAAAATCTAATCAACTGATTCAAAGGGCAGACTGCATAGTTCTTTCCCTATTGAGTTTGAATGATCTTATTGAAAGAAACAGACATGCAACTTCTCTTTTGTAAAATCTACAGGTACATCTAGACACAAAATTGGCACAATATACATGAAAACCAAACTTCCAAGTCTAGAATGAGCTGGAGATAACCCCAGTTACCCCATAGACAATAATAAACAAGATCAGCAAGGTGATTGTCAAAGGAAATATATATAAGAATATGTAATTTATATAAACAAGTTAAGAAATTTTGGAAGTTTGGAGAGAGACTCTTACCAATTCATTGGACATGAAGCATACCCCTGCATATATTAAAAAGGCTGCATCAGTATAGATTATAATTTACAAAAACACCAAGGAAGCTCATATATGATAATATCATCTTTCTTTTTTTCACCATTTAAATTATAACGAAGCTTGCATAGGAAAGTTGATGACTTTGTAGCCCAGCAATTATAAAGAATCCAGAAGCTAATTCATTAGCGGATTAAATAGTTAAGGGAACCTTAATTTGCTTCAACTCTAATAATTAATGATTAATGGTCACTTAGGATTCCAAACAAAAAAATATTCACATACAATGGAGATCAAATAACATGGTGGTAAACATCCTTTTTTAGGACCTTTGACGAGACACGGAATCAATTGCCGATCCAAACTATGGAGTTTACTCATTTTTCCAGCACTGGGGCTCAACCCTCTTTTCTTTTAGGTTGTCTTGGGCCATGCAATGTTTTCGCATGCTGTGTTGTTGATTGGTAAGATAGGCAACAGGCAGACCAACTCAAACCAAATGCTTATCTAATGAAAAAGTGACAGAATTAACTTGCACACCAGTAACCAAACACCCAAATGAGAAAACCTCCAAATAAGTTAATAAAAAAATAAAAGAAAGATTTTTCTTGCTCACAGAATAAAACAGTCTCATAACCATAACTTTTTCATTCATGAAGTAAATAATGATGAAATAAATCTCGGAAAAGAATGGGAATGGAACAGATTAGTGAACTCACCTACAAGATAATCTTCAATATCAAGACCAAATTCTGAAGAATCCACTGCATTTTCAAACAAAATAGTTACTAATACAAACAATTGAACATAAACATCAAAAAATATTCTCCAAGATTCATAACATCATGAAATGTAATATAGATTGCAGATTTGACAATTGAATTTCAGAAATAAGACTTCTATCCCAAAATCGAAATTCAAGCTTACTCTCAAAATCAATGGCATTGTTTCTGACCTCATCATGCAAGATAAACCAATGTGAACTCAACTGTCAGATTTACTACTAAAACTAAGGAATGAGGATCCTACTAAATTACTCTAAATGAACTCAGTACAGGCTAATATAATGAGCACTAGAGAAGATAGCAAATTCCATCAAATAACAGAAAGAACTAAATACCAATATTAACAATCCTCCTCAGTTGGAAGATTACACATCTAAATGGTGATAATGAAGTGAGAAAATTGAACGTACATCCGAGTTTTTCCTCAGTTTCTCTGTGCATAAGGAGATTTCCCGTTTCTAGCCAATGCAGAAACACAATCAGGGAAACTGCAGTCTGGGTCTCACTCCTCCAATCTCCATGATACCTAAGAACAACAAAAATTACTGAAAAGAACAACAATAGAAATAGAACAAGCAACCAGTTTTCTACTTACTAGGGTTTTAGTTAAGAGACATTACCTACCTATAATACTGTCCAGGGCATTCTTTAAGGATTTCAGCAAGCCGACGGTAGAGCTCCTTTAAAATATCAATCTGAACTTTAGCCTTCTCTAAAACCTCTGAAAAATCCCACCAAAATAAAAAGGAAAAATTAACCCTTGTATATGCTCAGTCTATTTCAAATGATCAGGAAAACTAACTAAAAGAATTAAAAGAAGCACAGTGAAAGGTCATTTCAGTACCAGGGACGGGGCGAGACTGATGGACCCGAAGAAGACCAGAATGCATAAAACGGGTCGCCGATTCCATCTCCATTGCAACAGCCCGAATTCTTTCCCTCAAGCTTCCAGATTCTTCAAGTTGCGAACGGAACCCTTCGAACTCTTTCTCCATTGAAGAAGAAGAATATACAGAATCTCCACCTTCCGCCATTAATGGAGAACCAGAGGGATTTGTACAGAAGAACCGAAATCTATCGTTCCCAAAAGCGGAAAGACAAGGTGGAAGTGATGGAGAAGATTTAATGGAGATAAATTTGCGAAGTGGGATTAGAGTAGTGAAGGAATTAGGGTTAGGGTTTAGAGAGAGGAAAAGAGAGAGAAAGCCTGTTCGAAACAGAGACTTCATTTTGTGAATGTGAGGTGTCCGGTTAGTATTTATTTATCTGTCAAAGAGAGTGAGACCTTTAATTCTCTGTTTTTGCTTTACGTGTTGTGCCCTAGAGTGATGGTGTAAATGATTTCCGGCGGGAAATTTTCCGGTCGACTTTACCGGTTGTTTCCGGTAATTTACTTCACCATTTTCGTTTTCGGATTAAAGACCGTTTTACCCATATTATGTTTTTCGTGTACACTGTAAATATATAAGACCATCCACAACCGTCATAATGTAAAATGTATTTTACATGTCAAACTTTTACACTAGATTATGTAGTTACACATCGGTGTAGAAAAGGGTTTTAAAAAAAAAAGATAAAAAAGTAAAATTAGGATACATTCTTAATTAAAAAAAACAAAGTAGAAAGTGTCAGGCGGTGTCCCTGTGGACTGCCTGGCATCAAGCGGTGCACAAATGCCAGGCGGGGACACCGCCTGGTATTTTCTATTTTGTTTTTTTCTTTAAATTCCCAAAATATCCCCTTAACCCTGACCTAAACAGATGTCTCCTCTCCTCCATTTTTTTTTCTCTCTTTCACTCCATTTTTACTGCAACTTCTTCTCTCCTCAAATTTTCAACCATTTTCACATTTCTTCAAATGCAAACCTATTTTTTACTTCCTTTTTCACTTCAATTTCATTCTCAACTCAAAGTCATTTATTTAAAAAGATAAATGGTTACATAATCATTTAGTTGCTCACATTGGGTTTTAGGATTACCAACATCAAAATATTTGGATGTGGATTTGGTGACTAAATTGTGTCATTGGGTTACGATTATCATCAACTACTTAAGGTATGATTATCATTAACTATTCAAGTTATGTTCCAAATCACTTAATGTACATATGTTTTTTCATTGTTAGTGTTTATTATAGTTATAAGATCAAAATGTAGCACTAATTTTGTTATATGAATATCCATTAATTTTACAATATCTATCATATGTTTGTAGAAATGCATTAACCATGTTTTTGAAATCACCTATTTCATATATGCACTTTGTATTAATTGTGGTTATTATACAAGTAATTAGAAAACTTAAAAAGATATAAGATGATGGTACTAAATACGATACTGAATTGTGTTATGGTGAAGGAGATATAACCGTTAAGAGTAAGGAATGCTGAGATGATTTTGAGGAAAGATAAATGGTGTGGATTAAATTCCAACCGATTAAAAATTAAAAAAAAATTTAAAACACGGTGGGTGGCCCTAGCACCAGGCGCCCCCCATACACCGCCTGGAACATTTTATAATAAAAAAAAGTAAGGGGCAGTAGCCTGGACACCGCCTGGTGCCAGGCGCCCACCCCCTGGACCGTCTAGCGTGGGATTCCCTCTCTGCACACCGCCCACCTAAAATTATGCATTTGCTCAATATAAAAATCTAAATATAGCTTTGCATTGGCTCATATAATGTAAAATGTATAATACATGTCGTCCGATGTGCAACAGATTATGCATATTTAGCTGAAATTGGTTCTAATTCAAGTCGGTTATTCTCTTTCGAGTTTCTTATTGCTTGCACCGCCTTAGCCATTTTAATGAAGGATCAGGTTATATAGCCCCTTTATATAACCCTCTTTTGTAGGGTCCACATGCAATACATCTAGGGACTGATTTTTAGAGAGGATGTTCTCCTCACTATGTATTTCATCATATTAAAAAATCAGTTCGTTCTAAAACTTCTAACTTCCTCAAATTAGTCATTAAAAAGTATTCAAATTTTAAACTTTTATTTTGACCGTTGATTTAAAATAGTTAAATTTGAGATTAGAAGTTTTATAACAGGCTGATTTCAGGTAACTATGTTCTCCTCATCATGTAGATCATTCTTTTAAAAAACCAGCCCCTGGATGCATTACATATAGGCCCCACATGCGATGGGTTATATAAGGAGGCTATATAAAGGGGGCAATATAACCTGACCCTTTAATAAATTAATATTTTAAGAGACTCGACCTTATTGAAATACATTCCCTTGTTTTACCGGCAACCAAGGGCTTTCTTGGTGTGGTTGGTAACTTTGTAATCAAAACATTAGTACAATGGTGATGCTCTTAAAATTACGCGCTCCATGCTCGGACATTCGAAGGCATTTTAAAATTAAGAATATTTTTCAATTGCAGTTATGGTATTATTGGCACTTTAGTTACTCACTTTGACACACGAGTGGTTTTGGGATCGAATCTCTATAACATGTATTAATATTTATTTCAATTGTTATACCCCTTGGTGCGGTGTCTAGTTATCTGTCAAGTAGTATTTCCCATAAAAATAAAAATAAAAATCCATTTCCATGCTGTACCCAAATTCAACTGTTAAAGCCTTATTATAACATGGTAATGGTTACTACAGGGACATCAGATTTTGACATCAAAGATTACATCTGCTTATTTTATTGATTGGAAACTAATCATAACAGTTGTTGAAAAAACATTAATTCTATTTCAGCCCTTCATACCACTTTTAAAAAGCAGATGTAATATTCTGGTGTCAAATTCTAGTGTTATTCTAGCAAAACTCCATAGTAATTGACCATCCGTACGAATACATGATATCCTTCCACTACGTCTTTGGGTATGAAAATTTTTTTTTAAAGAAATAATATTATATGAAGCGGTCCAACAAAAATTTCTACAAAGAAAAAGCAGAGGACTTTGTCTTCGACTTTGATATACAATGACCAGAGTTTGACACGTTCAAAGTCTCGGTATGTGGATAAAACTCGGATTAAATTTTGCTCGAGGTCCTGGCAACATGGGGTAATCTTTAGGGGTGTCAATTGGTACCCAAAAACCCGGAACCGAACCGGTACCGGAACCGGTTTTTGCGGTTCCAGGACCTCACTTTGTGGATCCGGTAAATTTCGGATCCATTTCGGATCTACCCGTTTTGGATCCGAAATTTTTCGGATCCATTTCGGATCCACCCAACGGGTACCCGCGGGTACCCGGTTCCGTATAAATTCTATAATTTTATAATTTAATTTACTATTATATAACAATTTTTAAATTTTTTTAAATTTTTTTAATTAAAAAAAAAAGAAACCAATGACTATTATTTAACAAATTTTATAATAAAATAAATTTTATAATTGAATAGAATACGAAAATACAAAATACAAATAGGTTTTGTGTGAAAAAAATAAAAAAACAATAACTTAAAACGGGTATCGGGTACCCGCGGGTACCCGCGGATCCTAGCGGTACCGGATCCGGAACCACCAATTGAGGTTCCGGTACCGGAACCGAAAGGATCCGGAACCGCTTCATAATAACGGGACCGGATCTGGAACCTTTAGGTTCCGATCCGGAACCGACCCGTTGACACCCCTAGTAATCTTTCCATACAATCTGGAATTTTAATCCAATTTTTTTTTTATTATTGTTTTTTTTAAATTTGTTATTATTGATATCATGAATTTAAGTTTACCTCGAATAAATTAAAAATATTAAAATATGCACCTAATGTAAAAGTGTACAAGTACTACTTATTTTTTTATCATTAATTTATTGATAGCATTTTCTCATTTACACTTTTACTTATATTATAATTAGGTAATAGTTGTGTTATAAAACAATATATATATTTAATCCATATGGAAACAAAAAAAACGGACTTACTCCAACTAATAGGTCAACTTGTACAATTACCATCAAGACAGGATAATTCTCTAGCAATGAGTTGCACATGTTCAATTAATCAGTATATTCGCTTAAAAGAGTTGCCGACAAAGTAAAAGCACATTTTTTTAAAAAATTTAATGCATAGCATGGTATTTAAGTTTGATTTTATTTTTCTCCTTTGCAATTTCCTAGATGTTCCAACTCAACTAAAAAAAAGGGAATCTTGACCCAGTAGCCCCCCGATCCAGGGTCTGTTTCGGCCTAATAATCTGCCTAATTTTGTGTACAAGAATACTAATCTTTTTTCCTTTTTGACAATTTTACCTCTCATATATAAACCCCAAAACCCAAATTAAGTCTCGGGACTCTACATTTTCTTCTCATCGACATTAAAGAGGGAGAGGAATTTATCTGATTTAACGTCAAATTAACTCTCTGAAGCACCGATTTCTTCTTCATCTTCACACCGCTAAACCCGCCATTGAAGAAAATGAAGTAATGGAAGATGAAGAAGAAGAAAAATAGGAGAATAGGTATTGTTTCTTCTCCATTTTTTTTTAGAAAGTTAGGATTTCGAAAATGACGAATTAAATCCTTGAGCTTATACCTTGTGATTTCTGTGCTCTAAACAATTTAGAATAAGAAGAAGAAATCAACTAAGATAAAGAGTAGAGGTACTCAGAAGGATTGTGAATCAATAGGAACCCAATTTGAAAGGGGACTGAAGATCAAATCGTATATGCATTTTACTGCAATGTAAAATTCCAACTGGAATGGATGCTACAGATGATGTGGATAAATATATCAGTGCATACCCACAACTCAAAATTATTGAAACTTCAGACTCATATACATTAGCAGGTAAAAAAAAACCCAAAAAAGCATGACTACTTCGAGATTCTAGAACGAACAATTAATCTAGGGTTTGCAAGGTAGAATCTTTATCATATACAAGCCGCATACATGTGCGCTTGAAAAGAGCATGTGTATTGTTAAAAAAATAATTTTTTTTTAATAATAATATGTGTATGTTATGTAATGTGAAAAAGAGTGATTAGAGTTTAATTAATGCTATTCCCGCTCCTGCTCGGCACTCAGATTACTTAGCTTCTGATCTAGTCAACCCTAAGAATAACACTTGGGAATACTAAACTTCTTCATAGTACTTTTGACACCCAAAGAGCTAAAAAAAAAACTCCAACATATTTATATTCCAACAAAGGCAGAAAACAATATCAAGTGGATTCACACACCAAAAAAGAATAACATTGTTAAATATGCTTATAACACCTATTTAATCCTCTAATAACTAACATTTTTAAGTTTAAATGGCACAAAATATGGCAGAACTTAAGTCTTATTGACTTTATTGTAAAATGTTAATGAAACTACTGAAAACTTAATTTTTAACTTGTCCTGTTACTGCATTTATTTGGTTTGGGCTTAACTGTTCACAATACACACCTGTGTCTCTTATCAAAGAAATTCAATCCAATATAACTTTTCGTGAAATTTTATCAGAGCTAGAACTTGGTACAAAACAGCTCCCTCAGGGCATAAGACCTTAAAGAAGCAATCAGCTAGGCAATATCTTTATCTCAACTGAAGATCCCATATCTGGCGAATCCAGGATTTTTTTTTTTAGGCTAGGCAAAGTGGTCAATCACAAAAATCTAAAGGATAAAGATGAGAGATATTGCAACATACCTTATTGTGACACTATTGTAAGACAATTTTTTGGGGCTCATATGAAGGTAATTCAAGAATTGATTTTCGATGACGATGTTATCCATACCATGTAGATCATCATACCCGAAAAACAATATGTTCTAAAAGTTCTAATCGCATAAAAATTTTATCGAAAATCAAAGGTCTATAAAATTGATTAAAATTTGCCAATTTAATAGGTTGATTTAAAGGTGTTAGAAATTTTAGAATGGGTTGATTCTTGAATGTCGTGATCTACATGATGAGAAGAACATCCTCAACGAAATCAACCCTTGAATCATCTCTATATGGGACCCACAAAAAGTGTGTTGCAATTGTGTAACAATAAAGTATGTTACAATATCCCTCCTCAAAAATAAAATCATAAAATTTCGTAACCCGTTCCCTATCTTTGTTTCTATTGCATTCTATCTCACCATATCACATTCTGTTCTGGGATATTTGAGAATCACCGTCAATACCTCTGTGTAAATCCAGGATAATTCTTTGTTCTATAGCCTTGGGGCTATTTACAACTAGCCAGTTAAGAATTCTCAAATGTAGTAGTACTAGCAGTGCATCCAAGATGCAGTCATCGATTCTCCCGAGAGGTCACAATTACCACGAGCTAAAATTAATGACAAGTAACACATTTTGCTATGCTACTAGTACTTGTACTTGCTCTGCTATTCAGCACAAGCCTGACTGAGGAAGAGTTGCAGGGAGTAAAACACAAAAATATGTTGAAGTATAACTTCCACTAACTGAAGTTAATTAGCTCCTTTGTTAACTCATCCACGAAATTACAAAATTAACTTCAACCAATTACTTACTAATTTAATAAAAAACCCCAAGTTTATAACAAAAAGATGATCCAAGGGTGTTAGGGTGATCTATTCACCGTATAGATCATCCCATGTAAAATCATCTTATTTTAAAACTTCTAAGCCCATCAAAAGTAAGTTTCAAATTCTCAAAAAAATAGATGACTCATAAATAATCCAACTTTTGATGGGTTAGAAATTTTAGAATGATGCAATATCCGATGAGGAAGATCTACATAGTATGTCTTCCTGATCGAAACGCATCCATTGGATCGTCTTCATGTGGGACTTGCAACACATTGGGTATTTTGATACTGGGCAATGTATCCCTATCTCAAATATGATACGTGAGATAGGATTCACACACACTTCTATTCATACAATAGCTATAAATCTCATATGGAGATGATCCAAGGGTTGATTTGGAATAAGAATGTTCTCCTCGCCATGTAAATCAACCTCATTGAATATCAACCCATTCTAAAACTTGTAACCCATCATCCATTGATTGTAATTAATTGTAAAATGAATACCTCAATCATCGTTGATTTCGAATAAATTGATGATACGGTAACAAGTTATAGGATAAGCTTATTTTTGGTGAAGATGATCTAGAGGAGAACATCCTCACAAAAAATGAGACTTCGGATCATCTTCATGTAGACCCCACACTCCACACTAAAAATTTATTGTATGAATAACAATGTATGGGATTCTTTTTCATATATACGATGTTTTGAGAAGTTGAGGGTAGGCAACTGCCAACCCTTGCCTCTAGGTGAATCCGCCGACTACAGCGACTGTAATCAGAACAGACTCATACAATGCAGAAGTGCTACTATACTCGAAGAAGCCCCAAGTACACCCCTTAATGTCCCGATGTAATAATGAAGCATTTATGATTTATCTGTAAATAAAACTTCTGCTTTTCTATCAAAAAAAGAAAATATTCATTTTTAATATTTTTTTTAATGTACTTATAAAACAATACTTATGATCAAACTCGCCAAGTGAATTCAACTAGGTTTAGTTTTTGAGCTTCAAAACATCAACCAGAGTATTTGATATTGGAAATGAGAATTGCATCCTTGTTTTTTCTTTTCTGAATTCTGATAGGCAAGGATACAGTTGAAAGGCAAAAACACAGAAAACAGCAGCATTTCCAATTTTGAATTTTCTATAAGAAACAAAAGACTAGAACAGAACATAAATAAAAGTGGATGTACCAATTTAACAAAACACCAACATACCGGTGTTTGAGGTCCCATCACTCATGATGCATGACCACAGAAATCCACACATTACCCCGTGATCATCGTTCCAGCTCCTTCATCAGTGAGAATCTCGAAGAGCAATGAATGCTGGAGCCTCCCATCAATGATGCTCGTTGTTTTGACTCCTTGCGCAAGCGACCTGATGCAACAATTCACCTTGGGGATCATCCCTCCAGCTATCTTCCCTTCTTCAACCATCCTCTTCACCCCCTTTATATCAATCTGCTTCACCAAGCTTCCTGGATCGTCTCGATCTTCAAGGATTCCAGCAACATCTGTCAAGAGTATCAGTTTTTCAGCCCCAAGAGCAGCTGCCAATTCGCCAGCCACAGTGTCTGCGTTTATGTTGTACGCTTGTCCATCTTCATCGGCGGCCACTGATGCAATCACGGGGATGTGACCATTGGCGATGAGCGGTTGGAGAATGGTGGCGTCAACCCGAGCAACGTCACCAACAAAACCGAGTTCAGCAGCCTTGGGTGAAGGTCGAGCAGTGAGGAGGCGACCATCTTTGCCGGAGAGACCGACGGCAGTGGCACCAGCTTTGTTGATGAGAGAGACCAGGTGCTTATTAACCTTACCAACAAGGACCATCTCGACGATTTCCATGGTTGACAAGTCAGTGACTCGGAGGCCGTTAAGGAAGTTGGGTTGTATCCCAAGTCGAGCAAGCCAACTGTTGATTTCTGGGCCACCACCGTGGACAAAGACAGGGCGGAGGCCAACGCAGGAGAGGAGTACTAGATCATCGATGACTGAAGCTTGGAGTGATTGTGATTTCATGGCGGCACCTCCATATTTGACGACTATGGTCTTCCCTCTGAATTTCTGGATGAACGGAAGTGATTCCGAGAGAATATCTACCCTGGTTTGAGCAGGGGTTTGTGATGGCTGTGGTGATGTGGTGGTGGTGGTGGTGGTGGTTGTTGCAAGCACAGATCTTAGAGGAGATTTGAGAAGTGGAGAAGAGAGAATTTTAGTGGGTTTTGAGAAGTTTAAAGGGAAGGAAAGATTAGGGTTAAGGTTTTGATTGATTAGGGTTTTGGAGAGGGAGAGAGGTGGTGAGGTTGTTGCAGGTTTGGTTGTCAACATCTTCTTTCACTGTCTCTCTCTCAAGCTCTTGCTCTCAGAGGGGGAGTAAGATTGGAGACTGGAGGTGGAAGTGAGCCACGAGGTTCTCGTTATGTTCAACTAAAATTATGTATCAGTGCACGACAATGATCAGGTGACTAGTGTAATGAGAAGGATACTAATGACTTCAAAATTGCCTCATGACAAAGCAAGTTATGCAGCTTAAAGACCCCTCTTCCATCCTGAACTCTGTCTGAGAAAACAATCATAGAACTTCGTGATTCCAACAGATATCTTGGTTGGTAGTTACTTTTTTTCTGTCCATGAAGTGGAAATAGATTACAATTCCACTGTTCACAAATTCATATTATATGTGTAAGGAAACTTAAAATAGAATTTCTTACCCACTTGGAGCTCCTCAAAACTACACGGAGGAATATGCCTGTAACCTACAACAATCACAAGAGTATGATAATGTTAACTCTTTGTCCATGAAGAAAAGAACCTCATAAAGTAAGTCATAGAAATGCATAACAAATACAGAGTACTTAATCAAAACAAAACAAAAAAAAAATACAGAGTAAAACAAGAAAGCAGAGGTGTGGAAGTCCCATGGAACCCAATTAGATTGAATGATCTTAGCATCAGAATTCTATTTCAAATGGTATTTTCACCCAGTGCAATCATACGGAGCGAGTTGTTTATACATATTTTAAGGAATTGTTACTTGCCTACAACGAATGCTTTATATAGTAGGCAATTAGCTCTCCTATAATCCATTATATTTACAAGAATTACAGGTTTGGAAGGACTATGAAAAAAAAGGAACCTAATATGAGAGTAGCCATGACTGCTTCCATATTGTAGATGTAATGCTCCTTATTGCTCCGGGTCTTTTGAGGGAGAACCTTGAAAGAATTGTTTGTCTTTTAATATTGTTTAACATTCAAATTTCACCTTTCCTTCCACATTTTTTTGATTGAGTTGATAAAGTCCATTCAACCATCAAGATTCAAGAGATTCAACAGAAATTTTCAAACATCAGTTATCCAAACCCACTTGAATTTTCAATTACAAAAAAAAAAAAAAGCAGAAGTCTAAAACTTTACCAAATTGAGTGTTGAATATCTCCACTCCGAAAAGGAACTAAATTCAAATAATTATGCAATGATAAAATACCCAACTGAGATAAAATCGACCCAACCAAACCCAAGTATCAACCAATACAACCCACTTTAGATGCCAAACCACACTAGAATCACCACTACAAAAATCTAATGATGTGCAATAAAAATAAAACTAGTACTGTACAACATTCTTTGCTTGGGTACCTTATCATCATGTTAGGCTTGAACGACAGAGGAAGTTTGACACGAACTAAATACCTCACTTATGTGTTAATCAAGCACACCTACTTCAAGTATCAATCAACAGAACCCTTTTCAAATACCAACCACGCAAGAACCACCTCTCCTGAAACCAACCCCAATTCAAACAAAAGACCTCCTATTTCAAGTAATAAGATACACTTCATGCACCAATCAAGAGGTAACAAAAAAAAGAATGCATGAAAGAAAAAGATACACTTCATGCGTGAATCAACCAAGAGAATTAAAAATGTCAACCAACAAAACCAATACCAACCTAATTTCATTCAAAGAACCCGTCTCCTTTGTTAATTATAGACCATAATAACAGAATTACCAGAAGTTCATGAAACTCGAGGTTCAAGTTCGCACAAGCAGATCGTAAAGATCTAGGAGCTAATCTTAGTCACAGGGTACATAATCTATGAATAGTAAGGATTCAAGTTAAGTATATTTTATGAACGCATATAGATCAGATAGTTTGATATAAAGAGTCTTTAAGCCGTTTCAATGCTACGAGAGCGTTCCAATTGCTTTAGTCGACCAGTTAATATTTTTACTAGGTGTTTTTCGGACTACAAGCATCCAAATGAATTAGCATGATGTAGAATCAAAGATTTAGCAATCATCACACATACAAAGATATTTTATTGCATCTAAAAACAATCATGTCCCCAAGTCATCAAGGATCACCGGGTCCACTTCACTTCCTGCTAGTTCGACACACAATGTTGATTACAGACTCTTAAGAGTGCAGAGTAACAACAATATTTGGGGAAGCTTACTCAAAACCTCGAGTCAATGACCCTGATCACCATGACAAAACCCAGGTTTCTAAAATATACTTGTGCCACCACAGTCTAAAATAAAATCCACAATCACTTCCAAACACATCAATCTAACCACAACTATATTAGTCTATTTCACCGACACTACCATATGGCCTTTCGAAAACTAATAATTAATACAGGCACAAATTGCCAAGATACCACAAAAATTTCTTGTATTTTTTTATGCTGAACCGCACAACGGCTGCCTATGTACCCAAATAGTGATCTAGCATAACGTAGCTCCAAAACCTTCAAAATTTGACTAGCAAGGGTTCATATAATCTACGATGGATCGACAAACAAACCTGTTATCATACAACAAACATTTTGGACTGGCACACAGATCCATCGATATCCTGCATAAACGTATACTTTGTAAATTTTGATGTGTTTATCACAAGCTGTACAAGTTATGACCCTGCATTC
This sequence comes from Macleaya cordata, assembly GCA_002174775.1. NCBI lineage: Eukaryota > Viridiplantae > Streptophyta > Magnoliopsida > Ranunculales > Papaveraceae > Macleaya > Macleaya cordata. The sequence goes on along the minus strand of MVGT01002031.1, from coordinate 14,895 downwards.
TAGATCAGTGCTCATTCTTTGGTACACCCATAATAGCTTATTAACAATATAACAATTTATATTTACTAACTGTGGCATCAGGAATCACTATAAGCAATTCCTAGTCACTGACCAATTACCTGACTTAGCCAAAATCCAGTGCAATGCTATAGATGGGTTAATACATGTAAATCACCATTATACTACAACATCAATATGCTATACATAATAAAATCAGTTTTAAAATAACTACTAACAGAAAGGCAAATTAGATACCTCCAAGCAAAACTCAGTTTAAAGAAACCACAAAATCTGATCCAACAAGTTAATTTATATGATCAAGTAGATTTTTGGTGTCGATCAATGATGCTCGTTGTTTTGACTCCTTGCGCAAGCGACCTGATGCAACAATTCACCTTGGGGATCATCCCTCCAGCTATCTTCCCTTCTTCAACCATCCTCTTCACCCCCTTTATATCAATCTGCTTCACCAAGCTTCCTGGATCGTCTCGATCTTCAAGGATTCCAGCAACATCTGTCAAGAGTATCCATTGAACGGCAAGAACCCAACCCTCCCTCTCCAAAACAAAACTCAAAACAGATCTGTCGAACCCACCCCTCTCTCTTTCCCCTGTAAACCCTAGAACACGAACCCAACCCTCCCTCTCCCCATTTCCTCTCTACATAATCGGCGTGACATCGACGACCATCCATTGAACGGCAGAACTGAAAAAATCACAGTGGTGCAGCAGCAGCAACATCCATCGGTGTTTCCCCTTTCCGCTTCACATTATCGCCAGATTGACTCATCTGTCCTCTCAAAACTCACTAGCAGCAGCAGCAGCAAGTAACTCTCTCTCTCCGTTTTCTTCATATTTAACATGAATGGGTTAAAAATCCCAATTTATAGAGAAATCTAGGGTTTTTTTTTAAAATAGTTCGATGTCTTTTTTTAAAAAAAAAAAATTCAGGGTTTAAAAATTCGATTTTAAACCCAATCTAAGTCAGATTTGTCGATTTAGGCAAATCTAGGGTTTTTTTAATTTGGATTCTGTTAGTTTTTTTTCTTCTATTTTTTGTTCTCTTACAAAAAAAAAACCCCATCACTAGCTTGCTTTACATGTACGTAGGGTGGCTGGATTTTTTTTTTCTTTTCTAAAATTTGTTCCTCCGATTTTTTTTTTTGATATTTGTTCCTTTAATTTCTTGGACTGTTATTTTAAAATTATTTTTATTTTATATCTGTGTTAACTAATTAGATATAAAATTTATCATATGCTAATAAAATTTTCCCTAGGATTTTCTGCTGATCAATCAAGATATGCTTCTTCATTTAAAAGACCCACATTTGATTCAAAGAAAAAGATACACTTTATGCGTCAATCAACCAAGAGAATTAAAATTGTCAACCAACAAAACCAATACCAACCTAATTTCATTCAAAGAACCCGTCTCCTTTGTTAATTACAGACCATAATAACAGAATTACCAGAAGTTCATGAAACTCGAGGTTCAAGTTCCCACAAGCAGATCATAAAGATCTAGGAGCTAATCTTAGTCACAGGGTACATAATCTATGAATAGTAAGGATTCAAGTCAAGTATATTTTATGAACGCATATAGAAAAAGATCAGATAGTTTACTATAAAGAGTCTATAAGCCGTTTCAATGCTACGAGAGTGTTTCAATGCTACGAGAGTGTTCCAATTGCTTTAGTCGACAAGTTAATATTTTTACTAGGTGTTTTTCGGACTACAAGCATCCAACTTCTCAACTTAGAATGCGTGCAGAAAAATAAGCAGATTCAGATTAAAAAAAAAATCCAACTTCTCAATGTTATAGTAGATGTTAATATATTTAAAAACCTTCAAAACAAGAAAACCCACTTAGTTTAAGAGCAAATGAGAATTCAAATTAACTACTAATTTAAATTACAGCAATTTCAATTTGAAATCGAGTCGAAATCAACACAAACATAATTTATTTAAAAGAAAAAGAAAAAAAAAACATAAACATGAACAACATAAAAATCACCAAGACAATAACCTGCTAAGTGCTAACAATGAGTGAAAAAAAATAAAAATAAAATCCAACATTCTTTTTTCTTTAGATCAGAAAATAATAATAAGAAGAGCAAAAGGAAAACAAAATCAAACCTTTCAAATCAGATCTGATGTAGGATTTGTGATCAACAGGCGTATCCTTCCGTCCCCAACGATAAAAACATCAAAATTTCTGGGAATGAGTAGAAACAAAAAAGAATCAAACTTTTGTGGATATTAGGAATAAAAAAAAAAATTCAACCTTTTTTATTTTGGTGGATGAGTGAAAAAATAAAGAAGGAAACAGAAAACTCAAACCTCTGTTATTAGATGTCTGCAACTGATACAGGTTTTTTTTTCCAAACCATGATCTTTTTCTCTGTTCGATACAGAGTATACATGGGGGTAGATCTAGGAGAGGAGAACACGTTTTGGGGCAAAAGGAGGGCCGATCCATCTTTCGGGATATGACAGATCTGGTTCAGAACTCCCCGAAACAGTGGCGGTGGGTGGTTGTGGTGGTGGAGGAGGAGGTGGAGGTGGGCGGCGATGTCTCTGATGAGGATGGGTTTTTTTCGAGTTCGATCTAGGGTACATTTTCGAGAGAAATAAGTTCGAGAAACTTACAGATCCGCCGATAGATTTCCAGAGTTCGATCTTCGTCCTCCTCTCACGAACGAACGGTCTTCGTCTTCCTCTAGGGTTTTTTCAGTTTTCTAGGGAGACAAAATGGAGGGAGAGGGAAAGAAGAGTGTAGATCTGTTTTGGGTTGGGTCGATAGGGTTTTTGGGAGAGAGAGAAAAACATTTTTGAAAAAAAAAAAATTTGTTATAATTTCCGGGTACACAAGATATAAATTGAAAAAAGTGGGAAGAGGATATTACTCGTTCGTACAAAACTAACTGTCTCCTTTATATATATATCATCTCTCTCTCTGTTACTTGTATATCTGGAAGCTTACAAGCTTATTGTCTCTATCTCAACTTCACTTTTGTACGAGACATATGTTAGTAAAAGAGGAACAAACCTCTATTATATACATGAGGGGTATGCATGGGAGGATTAAAGGTGTTGTGACACCTATAGACATGCATTCGGTGGAACGGTGGAACAGCCACCTAACCACAAGCGTGTTATAACACTCCTCCTTGGATGTCCACCATTCTAAGATAATTGCCTCGTTAAAAACCTTGCCAGAAAAACCCAGAGGGACAAAACCTAAGCTAAGGAAAATAGACAAAAAGACTTAGAAGAGTGCTGGACTCGCATAAGCTGCCTCATTAAAAACTCTGACAAGGAAAACCCAGAGGGACAAAACCTTGATAAAGGAAAAAGAGTACAGCGCGATAAGGTCCAGTCAGACAAAAACAGGCGCCGGAATACTCCTCCTGATTGAGCAGGCACCCAAATCAGTCCGCTTGATGATACATCCGTCTCATGCCAATACCATAAACCAGTTTTTTGAACATCGTCGTAGGCAGAGACTTGGTGAATAGATCAGCAAAATTATGACAGGATTGTATCTGTCGGATATCAATCTCACAGTTCTTCTGCAGATGGTGAGAATAAAATAGCTTCGGCGAAATATGCTTGGTTCTATCACCTTTGATGTAGCCTTCTCTGACTTGTGATATGCAAGCGGCATTGTCTTCAAAAATGACTGTTGGAACATCAGTAACAGAGGGTAGAGCGCAAGAGCTTCTAATGTGTCCAATTAATGATCGTAGCCACACACATTCTCGGCTGGATTCATGCAATGCAATAATCTCCGAATGATTCGAAGAAGTGGCTGGGAGGCTTTGCTTGTTGGATCGCCAAGAAAATGCCGTACCTCCACTTGTAAAAACATAACCAGATTGGGAGATAGCTTTGTGGGGATCGGAGAGATATCCGGCATCAGTGTATCCGATTATCTGAGAGCCATTTGATGGGTTTCTTTGATAGAATAATCCCATGTCTGTAGTCCCGCGGAGATATCGGAGAATCTGCTTGACACCTGCCCAATGTCTCCTTGTCGGGGGCAGAACTGAACCTAGCTAACAGATTCACTGTAAATGCAATATCTGGTCTGGTACATTGGGCTAAGTACATCAATGCGCCGATTGCACTCAAATATTGTACCTCAGGACCAAGTAGTGCTTCATCTTCTTCCTTTGGTCGGAAATGGTCTTTCTCAATATCAAGAGATCTCACAACCATAGGAGTACTCAATGGATGTGCTTTGTCCATGTTGAAACGCTTCAGGATCTTCTCAGTATATGCCGTTTGATGGACTAAAACCCCACATGAGTTATGCTCGATCTGCAAGCCGAGACAAAATTTTGTTTTTCCGAGATCTTTCATCTCGAATTCCTTCTTCAGGTATTCAGCAGCATTATGGAGCTCTTCAGGAGTCCCGATTAAGTTGATATCATCGACATACACAGCGATGATAGCAAATCCAGATTCTGATTTCTTTATAAAAACGCAGGGGCAAATGGGATCGTTTGTATATCCTTCCTTTATCAGGTATTCACTAAGGCGATTATACCACATCCGCCCGGATTGTTTCAATCCATACAAAGCTCTTTTGAGCTGAAGTGAATACAAATGGCGTGGTCTTCCCTCAGGTAAAAATAACCCTTCCGGGACTCGCATATAAATATCTGTATCTAACTTCCCGTACAGATACGCAGTGACCACATCCATCAGATGCATGTCGAGTCTTTCTGAGACTACCAGACTGATCAGATATCTGAAAGTAATTGCATCCATAACAGGAGAATATGTCTCTTCATAATCAATCCCAGGTCTCTGTGAAAAACCTTGTGCCACGAGTCGCGCCTTATAGCGAACGACCTCGTTTTTCTCATTGCGTTTTCTTGCAAAGACCCATTTGTTTCCCACCGGGTTCACATTCGCGGGTGTTTGTACAACCGGTCCAAACACTTTACGCTTTGCAAGGGAAGCTAACTCTGCTTGGATAGCTTCTCTCCATTTTGCCCAATCATTTCTATGTCGGCATTCCTCTATAGAGCGTGGCTCAATATCATCGTTCTCTGTGACGATGTCAGTAGCTACTGAGAAAGAAAAAATATCGTCGACAATTATTTCATTGCGATTCCACATTTCTCCGGTACATGCATAATTTATAGAGATTTCCTCATTTCCCTCTCCTGGGGATTGTACCGGTCCCTCTCCTGGGGATTTGCCTTCTTCAAGAGGCATATCATCAGAGAATGTGGATCGTTCAATGATACTCTCTCCGGGAGTATATACATTTATTGATTGGCATTTCCTCTTCCTGGGAACAGAATCTTTCGAACCAAGGGGTCGCCCACGCTTTTGGCGTGCATTAGACGACTCATTTGCTGCAAGTTGTCCTACTGGGGTCACATGCCCTCTCGGGACATCAGCTCTTACAGCATGTCTCTCCGGGACATCAAGTTTAGCTGGAGCATTTGCAGCAGGTATATATGACTTGGTAACTTTAGCTGCGTCATTAAATGCATCAGGCATTTCATTGGCAATTTCCTGAAGATGAACAATCTTCCGCACCTCAATGTCACAGGCATTGGTACGAGGATCAAGATGAGACATAGATGGTGTGATCCAGGAAATCGCATGTCGTTCTTCTGACGACGAATCACGCCGTTCTACTGACGACGGATTGTCTCCCCCTAATGACGGGAAGACTGTCTCATCAAAATGACAGTCCGCAAAACGGGCGGTAAAAACATCACCTGTCATTGGCTCAAGATAACGAATAATAGAAGGTGAATCAAAGCCAACATATATTCCTAGCCGACGCTGAGGACCAAACTTGGTGCGTCGCGTAGGGGCAATAGGAACTTGCACAGCACAACCAAATACACGCAAGTGTGAAATGTTTGGTTGGTGACCCATAACAAGCTGCATAGGAGAATACAAATGATATGCAGTCGGACGAATCCGAACCAATGCAGCTGCATGTAAAATGGCATGTCCCCAGGCTGCAACAGGTAGCTTAGTTCTCATAAGCATAGGCCGAGCAATGAGCTGAAGACGCTTCACAAATGATTCTGCTAGACCATTTTGTGTATGAACGTGAGCAACAGGATGCTCTACGTCGATGCCAACTGCTTGGCAATAAGCGTCAAAAGCTCGAGATGTAAACTCGGCAGCTCCATCAAGACGGATAGACTTGATGGGGAATTCAGGGAAATGTGCACGTAATCGTATAATCTGAGCGAGCAAACGTGCAAAGGCAACATTGCGAGTGGATAATAGGCAAACATGCGACCACCTCGCAGAAGCATCCACCAAGACCATAAAATATCGGAATGGTCCACATTGGGGATGGATAGGCCCACAAATATCTCCCTGAATTCGTTGCAGAAAAGCTGGGGATTCAACAACGACCTTGGTTAAAGATGGTTTAAGCACCAATTTACCCAGGGAACACGCTGCACAAGCATAATCTTTGGACATCAGAATCTTCCTGTTCTGTAATGAATGTCCCTGCGTGTTTTGAATTATTCTACTCATCATGGTAGAACCTGGGTGACCAAGTCGGTCATGCCAAAGCATAAACGCTTTCGGGTCATTGAACTTCTGGTTCAAGACGGCATAAGATTCAACCCTTCTTATTATCGTATGATACAAACCAGAGGAGAGAGCTGGGAGCTTCTCTAATATACGCTTCTGGTGTGAGACAGTGGAGGTAATACACAAGTATTCCATATCATGCTCATTCACTGTCTCAAGGTGGTATCCATTACGACGTATGTCTTTAAAGCTCAACAGATCTCTCCTGGATCTGGAGGAATACAAAGCATCGTCAATATCAAGTATTGTACCACCTGGGAGCATAATACTAGCTCTACCAGAGCCCTCAATCAAACTGGTCGTACCAGTGATAGTAGTCACGCAAGCCTTGAACATACTCAAGCTCGTGAAAAATTTACTATCACGGAGGATTGTATGGGTCGTAGCACTGTCTGCTAGACAAACATCCTCGCCATATTGGCTTTGTTTGGATATGTCTCTGCTTGGACGAATATCTCAGGATATGCCTCTGCTTGGGTCTATATCCTTAAAAAAAATAAAGCAAGTATAAGCATATACACAAAACACTATTATATATGAACAAAAGTAGTACAAGAAAAGTAGTACAATTGGTATGAACATACTCAATCACCAATTGTATGGCAAAATCTAATTGGTGTGAACATGCTCATCCCCCAATTAGTTTGCTTACATCCTCTCCTTCTAGATCAAGAAACATATCGGACAACTCCAAGTGGGTATCATCAGTGGGAACACCATTACAAATATAATTAGTCTCGGAACCAGTTTTGGCTTTCTTACATGAAGCCTGATACAAGTCAACTAGGTGCTCGGCCGTATAACAATTACGTGCCAGGTGTCCTTTCATACCACAACGATAGTAGGTCACATCTCTAGGGGGTTTATTCCAACCTCTCCCTTTTTCCTTGCTTCGTTTCGGCTTTATCCTTCTCCTGGGGATCAGCATTATTCCTCTTCTGGGGACTTTGTGTAGCATGATTTGGATTATTCCACTTCCTAAAATTATTCCGTCGGTAGTGTCTACCGTGCCTACCTTTATAACCAGGTCGCCCACGTCCCTGTCCTGAAGCAGTCGATGCATAAGCTTCGGGTACAGACGTAGAACCAGTGGGACGAGCCTCGTGGTTTAATAACAATAATTCGTTATTCTTTTCAGCAACTAGAAGGCAGGAGATTAATTTAGAATATTTTTGGAACCTACGCTCTCTATATTGCTGCTGTAACAGCACATTAGAGGCGTGGAAGGTGCTGAAAGTTTTCTCTAGTAGCTGCGAATCAGTAACAGTGTCACCACACAGTCTCAGCTGAGAGGTTATTCTGAATAAGGCCGAATTATATTCTGTTACTGTCTTGAAGTCCTGCAATCGCAGGTTCCTCCAATCATTCAAAGCATCAGGATGTGTGACCATCGAACAAGTGGCCAAATCGATCCTTTAAACAATTCCAGAGGACTAACGGATCTTTCACCGTCAAATATTCATATTTAAGTCTCTCATGGATGTGGTGCCTTATGAAAATAGTGGCAGCAGCAGCATGACTCTCTGTGGTCGGCTGATTTCCTTCCCGGATAGTATCTCCGAGTTGATTAGACGCGAGGTGGAGTTCTATATCCAGGACCCAGGAAAGGTAGTTATTTCCAGTGATATCTAAAGCAACAAACTCAAGCTTCGTCAGATTCGACATTGAAAATAAGACAACACAAGTATACCTTTCTGATTTTGTGAGGTGCCCAGAAGCTTTGGGTCGATCACAAAATGTCGAGGTCTCGATGTAGAGAGTGGTAGAGACTCGTGCTGATAACGTGTTATAATTTCCGGGTACACGAGATATATATTGAGAGAAGTGGGAAGAGGATATTACTCATTCGTACAAAACTAACTGTCTCCTTTATATATATATCATCTCTCTCTCTCTCTGTTACTTGTATCTCTGGAAGCTTACAAGCTTATTGTCTCTATCTCAACTTCACTTTTGTACGAGACATATGTTAGTAAAAGAGGAACAAACCTCTATTATATACATGAGGGGTATGCATGGGAGGATTAAAGGTGCTCTGACACCTATAGACATGCATTCGGTGGAACGGTGGAACAGCCACCTAACCACAAGCGTGTTATAACAAAATTGAAATATTTTGCCATATCATCGGTTGACGTGCCAAAGCTCTGCACAAAAGTTGAGTCGCCACGTCATCAACACGTCAAGAGTTTTTCAAAAAACACCTCCGCCGGTGTTTGGATAGCAGGATCCCAATAGTATAGCTAAAAAAAATATTGACAATAATAAGGAAAAATATTATAAATATTCGCACCATCTTTTATTAAATTCAGGTGAGACTATCGGAAAATTAGTTCATATGATTGTATTTATACTATCACAGTAATATATTCAAACAAAAATTTTTTAAGGGCACCAACGATTCAATCTCATAGGACAAATTTTATGATGGTTTAGTACCAGTAATAAAAAATATGACAATTTAGTCTAAAAAAAGAAGAAACTGCACATGTGCATTTTGCTGGACGAAAATACCCCTGAAGTAAATACACAAGCACTAACTAACTTTTTTATTTTGTTTTAAAACAAAAAATGGCATAGCTTATCAAATAATGTAGACACCCTAATTTTGCCCATCTTCACTCATGAAGTATTTTTGAAATTCTCATCAATTATCCATAAAAAATAACTTTGAATGGAATGGCCAAAAATATCTAAAAAACAAAGCCCAAAACTTTGCTCAAAACTAACCCAAAACCTCACCCAAATTAAGTCCAAAAATGGCCCAAAGTCATCCAAAAAAAAAAGTCCAAAAAAATAGTTCAAAACAGGCCCAAATGGCCCATTTGAGTTATTTAACCTATATTTTCTTTTCTTTTTCTCTACTTTCCTTGCACTCCACTCTTTCCTATTCTCATATTTTATCATTTTTCTTTAAAAAAATCCATTTCTTTACTATTCAACTTAATACCCCTTCCCTTTGATGGAAGGCTATAAAAGGGACATTTACATCCCATATTTTAAAAAAGAGAGAGGAAAAGAGGAAGAGAGGAGGAGAGAGGGGAAGCTTGAACTAAAAAAAAGGGGGGGAGCTTGAACTAAAGAAAGGGAAGAGGGCTTGAACTAAGAAAAGAGTTTGAGCTAAAAAAAAAAAGAAGAAAGAGTTGCAAGCTCATTCACAAGAGAAGAAGAAATTCTTGAAAGTTTGAAGGGAAGAAGGCTAGAGAAGGCCAAGGAGTTAGAAGATTTCTTTTCATTTCTTTTAGAATATAGAGTTGTAATTCCTCTCTCAAAATTCTACTCATTTTAGTCACAACACTCTTATAAAATTTAGGAGTGGTGTGTCCTTTTGGGTTAGAGACTTTTTAGAGATCTCTTTCTAAATTTCAAGGGATTGTAAACACAAGAGGAAGCTCTTCCAATTTTTAGTCTCAACACTCTTATTAAATTAGGAGTGGTGTGACCTTCTTTTGG
>MVGT01001721.1:165725-178961 GCA_002174775.1 Macleaya cordata | reverse complement strand
AATTTTTTAATTAGGTGATAGTGTGATCCTTAACCATAGTCACATTGACATACGGTTAAATTCATTAACCGTAGGGCGAATTTAGACTTTCAAAACCTATGCAGAAGGGAGGCTTAGGGATCAAATAACTCCAATCAATGAACGTGGACTTACTCTCAAAGTGGGGTTGGCGTTTCAGCAAGGAGAAAGATCAGCTTTGGTTATCTATCATTGAGGAAAAATATGGACCCTCCCTATCACATTGGCACCCTGAACAAGTCAAAAATACATATGGATGCGCCTGTTGGCGCCATATCACAGCTTGTTGCGCAAACACCAGATCATTGGTTTCACTTATAATTCACTCGGGATCGCGTGTATCATTCTGGCACGATTCTTGGGCAGGTCATCGCCCACTCAAGGACCTCACCCCTGGGCTGTTTAAGTTATCAACGGCAAAGAACGGCTCACTAGCGGACTTCGTGACACAGGCTACCACAGGCTCCGAATGGAATATAGTCTTCAACAGGGATCTAAGGCAAACAGAGATTTCCCAGGTTGTAATCTTGCTCCAGTATATTGGTCCTATCCCCCCACCCCTTGATGAAGCAACTGACTCTTACAAATGGACACTTACAACTACAGGAGTTTTTACCGTCAAATCGATATACGATTTCCTAGTGGAATCCCTATCAGACGATTTCCCTAGGAAAATTATCTGGCACCCAAAGATCCCATCAAAAATCGGTTTCTTCATGTGGANGAGATTGAAATATTCGATTCTTGTTCTTAATTCCGCATATTAAGAATCGAATAAGTCAATACTCTTGTTAGAGATTTTTGTTGTACTCTTATCACCTTAGTAATTTTTTAATTAGGTGATAGTGTGATCCTTAACCATAGTCACATTGACATACGGTTAAATTCATTAACCGTAGGGCGAATTTAGACTTTCAAAACCTATGCAGAAGGGAGGCTTAGGGATCAAATAACTCCAATCAATGAACGTGGACTTACTCTCAAAGTGGGGTTGGCGTTTCAGCAAGGAGAAAGATCAGCTTTGGTTATCTATCATTGAGGAAAAATATGGACCCTCCCTATCACATTGGCACCCTGAACAAGTCAAAAATACATATGGATGCGCCTGTTGGCGCCATATCACAGCTTGTTGCGCAAACACCAGATCATTGGTTTCACTTATAATTCACTCGGGATCGCGTGTATCATTCTGGCACGATTCTTGGGCAGGTCATCGCCCACTCAAGGACCTCACCCCTGGGCTGTTTAAGTTATCAACGGCAAAGAACGGCTCACTAGCGGACTTCGTGACACAGGCTACCACAGGCTCCGAATGGAATATAGTCTTCAACAGGGATCTAAGGCAAACAGAGATTTCCCAGGTTGTAATCTTGCTCCAGTATATTGGTCCTATCCCCCCACCCCTTGATGAAGCAACTGACTCTTACAAATGGACACTTACAACTACAGGAGTTTTTACCGTCAAATCGATATACGATTTCCTAGTGGAATCCCTATCAGACGATTTCCCTAGGAAAATTATCTGGCACCCAAAGATCCCATCAAAAATCGGTTTCTTCATGTGGACTGCGTATCATCGGAAAATCCTTACCATCGACAACCTCAAAAAAAGGGGTAACCAATATGCCAATGCCTGCTACCTATGCCTCAAAGCTGAAGAAACAACTGACCACCTACTGCTTCATTGTGAATTTTCCCGCGTGATCTGGTTCGAAATACTACCTCGGATAGGATGGTGCTGGCCATTCCCAGACTCCTTTGCCAACTTTATCCACGAGTGGTATAGCAAAGGGTTGTCAGAGGTGGGAAAAAGATTATAGAGCTTCATTCCTGCGGCAGCAGTTTGGAAAATCTGGCTCGAACGTAACCGTCGGGCCTTTGAAGGGAAATTATGCACACCTCACCAACTCAGCACTGACATCAAGTCCCTCTTGCAATTCTGGGTCTCAAACACGTATAGGAACTTCAAACAGCCTCTGGATATCTGTATCTTTAACTGGGATGGCTTATTTGTATAATTTGCTTTATAGACGCACCTAGATGTATAAAAGGGATCTTATAGCTCTAAACTGAGCCGCTAGTTTAGGAAGCCTCTCATCCTGATTGGCTCCACCTCGGTACAAGTACATTTTGTATTGTATATCTTTCTTTTCGCAATATATATCTTATCGTTCATGTTCAAAAAAAAAAAAATTTATTCTTATTCTACCGCTTAATATATAGTCTCTGATCAGAGGGGATTCCAACCCGATTCGATAGCGAAACCTAGCTTCTAGTACTTAAGTAGTAAAACGAACCCGTAAGAAAGGGGTAGAGAGCGTAAGGACAGATTAATTTTACGAGTCCTAATTAATCGATCCTTTCATGTCTAGGAATAGGACGACATGACCATTTTCAATAAGAGGCTTGATTAGTAGCTAGGAAGCATAGACACGGCGAGGGGATACGGATATGGACACGGCGCGAGTTTTTTTTTTCTTAAAATTTCAACTAAAAACAACATGAAGACACGATACAGACACGGCACCCTTAGAGGAGTGTTCGTGCTTTTTAGATCAGTAGTCATAATAGTAGGTAGGCAATAGTATTGGACCTATCGTTTTACAAAACGGATGCCCGACGCTTATGTGGTATGGTCGATCCTACTGCTATATAAGTTGGAAACCCTCTCAAAATATTTTTGGGAGGAAAAAAGTGGTGGATCCCATCCTACCACATAAGCATCTGGCATAAGTGTTGTAAAAGCATCTATCCAAGTAGGGAATAAGCATGCTCATGTTAACAGCTTAATTTGCTTGAAGAAACTGTTGTACTGAGAGTTACAACCCAAGCTATACCTAGAAAAAAGTACTAGCTAGCTAGCTATCTTCTTTATTTATACAATGTACCTTGGCTGGTAAACGTACTACTCCATCAAACATAAGAAAGAGAGAGATAATGAGAACTACCTATCAAGAAAACATAGAGAGATGAGAGAGAAAGAGAATAGGCAATGGCAATGCCACTCATCTGGAAGTGGGTGCCTCCTGAGCTCAAGTTGAAAATGAAACAGTATACATAACTCTTGATGCAGATGTACGTACGTACGTCACTCTTTAATTTGTAAATTCTTATTACAGGGCTTAATTGCTTTGTTACAGCACTGATTTTTTTGGAACCCGCACATATATGACTACGAGTCGAGTGAGGATTATCTTCATGTCATCATATCTATATATCTATATATATATATATAGTACTAGTGCCCGACGTGAGAGAGAAAAAAAAGAGAGAACTGAGAAAAAGAGTCCTTATCTTAAGGGGGTAAGGTAAGGACGTTGCTTCTGGCGATAGGGCCAAGCAAATCGTCACCCCTTTTTTTATAAATACTGAATATGGTCCTACCACATTATTTATTGATTTTAAATTGAGTTATATTTGTCAATAGAGTGATCTAAGAGCTGATTTTTTTTGTAAGGATGATCTTCTTATTATATATATATATATATATGAGTCCGGATCGGCTTATAGCCTTAAATATACAGGTTGTGTGTACAGGCTCTTGTGGGGCTCATGTGAGGACGATCTAAGGGCTGAGATTTTGTAGAGATGTTCTTCTCACTATGTAGATCAACTTCACCAAAAATTAGTTTATTCTAAAACTTTTAACCCCATCAAAAATTGATTAGAAGTTGTTTAAAAATTAATGGTGAAAAATGAACGATGAGAAAAAGAGTCAATGTTTGATGGGGTTAGAAGTTTTAGAATAAATTAATTTTTGGTGAAGTTGATCTACATGGTGAGGAGAACATCTCTACCAAATCTCAACCCTTAGATCGACATCACGTAGGCCCCACAAGAGCCTGTACACATAGCCTGTATATTTAAGGCTGTAAGTCGATCCGGACTCTATATATATGTATATATATATATATATATATATATATAAATCATGGGCATATTGATCATCCCCGAATGGGGCTAGCTAATCATGGCAAATGCTCGACTAGCACATCCAGCAGAATCTTTTAATATATTAATTAAAACTTGTCAGCAACGTCCAAAACTTTTTTTTTTTTGGTAGAAGAATACAACAAACAACAAGAAACAAACAAAAACTACTACACTGCGATCCGAGATCTATCAGACTCAATCGCATCAACAATGGAAGAGGGTGGCGCTAGATCAGACCACCAATCTGAAATTGAAGACATAACCGAGTACTTTGCCAAATCATGAGCTACTCTATTTGTCTTCCTAGTTGTTAATTTTAAAGAAACATCAGAGATCTGCGTTGATGCAGATTTGATGTATGAAATAATACTTCTGATACTCCAAGGAATGGAACGATTCTCATCAGTGATAATCTTAACAACCGCATCTGCATCACCTTCAATGATGACCTTTTGTAGGTTCAGTTTTAAAGCTAACTTGATACCAATTAGGAAAGCATTGGCCTCAGCAACAATAGGAAGGGATTGACGTAGAATATCAGATCTGCAACCAAGGAATTTTCCCGTCCAATCTCGAGCAACAGCAGCACTTGCAGAAGAGATAGAGCTTATCGCACCGTCGACATTAATCTTGACTGAGTCCATTAGTGGTGGTGAATAGAATTGTTGTTGAACATCATTTGCAACATTAGTATTTTGGACGGTTTCTGAGTGTGGAGGTTGAGGTGTGATTCTGTAGTATGTATCAAAAAGCTTCACCGCAGAGGACACCACTTCATCCACCGAGTTCTTCTTATTTTCAAACACGAGGCTATTTCAATCTCTCCAAATACTTTATAGCACAGTGGCACCCATACAGAATTTGTAATCACGATTTGCATCAAGAAGCCAGTTTGAAATAACAGTTTCAATAGTATCACCGTTTTGAAGACAAAGACTTAGAGGGGATGCAAAATGAATTGCTTGTGCTTTAGGGCAGTGGAGGAGTAGGTGCTCGATTGTCTGACTTTCCAAATGACAGTGAGTGCATTCATTCGAGACGCTAGCAACATACTTGCTGACATTGGCATTTACCCCTATGCCATTGTGTAGGATCCTCCATACAAAAGTGTGGATTCTAGGAGCCACATCCTTGATTTTCCAAAATTCCTTCCATGGAATAGAAGAGATCGTGGAGGAACTCCCTTGATTTGAAGAAAGCATAAGCTGGACAGACTTAGTGGTGAACTGCCCAGTAGGGGTTAGAGTCCAGACCATCTTATCTTCAGTAGATTCCTGGGGTAGGCTTATGTTCAGAATACATTGCGCCTCAAAAGGTGAGAAAATTCGGAGAATCAGCTCCCTATTCCAAGCTAGCTCATTTAGGATAAATAGATCTTTTACCTTCTCAAGATGTGAGTATGACCCCTGGTGATTAAATGAGACTCTAAATCCTGGGATTGTTGGTATCGAAGGATCCATCCAGATGTTAATGAGAGAACCATCACCCACAATCCAACAACACCCTTTTTCCAGGTGGCCTCTTACCGCCATTATGGAATTCCAAGAAGCAGAGGCTGTGTTTTTGACTGAGTGGGACCAAAAATTGTCATCTTTTAGGTATTTTGCTGTGATAACTTGGACCCACAATGATTCTTTTTCAGTAAGAAGTCTCCATGCCATTTGGACTATTAGTGCAACATTGAGATGTAACAGAGATCTAAGTCCCAATCCTCCGTTTGCTTTAGGAAGTTCAAATAATTTCCAGCTGATGAAGTGAAGCTTCTTTTGGTTATAATCATGTCCCCACCAGAAGTTTCTAATGATTCTTGTGATTTTTTCAATGGTAGCTTTAGGCAAGCAATAGTTTGACATAAAGAAGACTGGTATGGTAGCCAAAACTGATTGGATTAGGTTCGTTCTGCCTGAATGTGTTAAGAAGTGATGCTTCCAGCCAGCCAATTTTGAGAGAAACTTTTCCACAATGAAGTCGTATGAAGCACAACGTTTCTTTGACTTGAGAAGAGAGATACCCAAATATTTATCTTCAACATCCATTTTTTGAACTCCAAGATTTTCAGCAATTTCATCTTGCCTTTCTTTTGTCACAGTATGACTAAATAAAATGGATGATTTTGTAAGGTTTGGCTGCTGGCCCGACCAAGCAGCATAGAGATGTAGGGTATTCTTGAGAGACTCAATAGTATTATTGTTGAGCACCCCAAAGAGAAGGAGATCCTCAGCAAACATTAAATGAGAAACAGATAGAGCTCTTCTATTAAGTTTGTACCCATTGTAGAGACCCTCCCTTTCAGCTTTTTCCATGAGCCACGAAAGACCTTGAGAACAAAGGATGAAGAGATAGGGAGATAGAGGGCATCCATGTCGAATATCTCTCCCTCCATTGAAGGATCCATGAGATGAACCATTTATAATCACAGAGTAGGAGGTTGTAGTGACACACTCCATAATCAGATCATGCGATTGACCAACAATACCTACTCCTTGAAGGATACAACTCAAGTAGTCCCAATCCACTCTATCATAAGCTTTCATCATATCTAACTTTAGGGCAAAAGAACCAATCTTAGATTGAGAATTCTTCATAGAGTGAACCAATTCTTGTGCTATCATAATGTTATCCGTAATTTGGCGATCTGGTACGAAAGCTAATTGGTTTTTTGCCACCAATTTGTCAAGAAGTGGTCGCAATCTGTTTGCCAAAATCTTTGTAATAACTTTACACAAAACATTGCACAAAGCAATAGGTCTGAAGTCAGCTGGAATTGCGGGTTCATTCTTCTTGGGAATTAAAGCCAAGTTTGTATGATTAAGCCATGTAGGTAGTTTACAAGAAATAAAGACAGATTGGATTAGTTCAATTACCTCTTCTCCTACAATACTCCAACATCTTTTGTAGAATGTTGCTGGATAACCATCAGGATCTGGGGCCTTGAGTGAACCCATATTCTTTATAGTGTTAAATATTTCCTCAGATGTGGAGGTGGTAGCAATGGATCTATTTTTTGATCTTGAGATTTCCAGATTTGACGGAAAAAGATTTGGACAGTGGTCTGGTGGTTGAGTCGTCTCCTTGGTAAAGATGTTCATAAAATGATTCACAATGAGACTAACAATTGTGTCTGGATCAGCTGTCCACGTTTGATCTGGTGACTGGATGGCAAGAATTTTATTTTTCTTCCTTCGATGAAGCACAAATATGTGGAATAGTTTGGTATTTCTGTCTTCAGCTTTGACCCAGCTAGTGTGGGCTCTTTGATTCCAGAAATTTCTTTCTCTAATAAGGAGTTGATCAAGCTCATTCGAGAGGGCATTTTCTTCATTTCTTGTGTCAGATAAATGGGCTCTATTTTGGATAGCTGTGAGCTTGTCCTTGACTTTCTGAATATCTCTAGCTATATGCCCAAACTCCTTTTTTGCCTATTTATTAAGATGGATACCAAGGTTATGGAGTTTACTAACAGTTCCCTCTGAATTGTCCACCCACATTTCATTAACTTTATCCAAGAAATTTGGGTGATCTGTCCAGAAAGATTCGAATTTGAAGTTTCTTTTCCTTTTGGGAATCACTCTTGTTGTGTTTAGGATGATAGGTGCATGACGCTCTTTAATCTAAGGAGGTGGAGAACAGCAGAATCTTGAAATTTGACCCACCAGGAGGGGGTACATAGAGCCCTGTCTAGTCTAACAAAAATTGCTTCTGAGCTATCAGATCTATACACCCAAGTGCATGCCGGTCCTGCATATCCCAAATTTATGAGACATCTATCATGGACCATTGCTTTGAATTCCCTACAACAAGAGTTTGAGTTGACAGAACCTCCATATTTTTCAGCTGGGTGTAGTGTGGCATTAAGGTCCCTAATAATGCACTAAGGATTTGGAATAGAGGCACAGAAGGAGGACATGTCTTTCCAAAATTCATTGCGACGACATTGCAGAGGAGGACCGTAGATGCAGAGGAGATCCCAATTCCCTGCAACTAAATTGGAGCTTATGGTAAGGTGGATAAGATTTTGGGATACAAAAATTACCTGGGCATTAACGTCCATAGTCCATAGTATGCACACACCACCACTACGACCAATAGCAGGAAGAAACCGAAAATTTCAAAAATCCAAGGATGTAAATAGAGTAGATGAAGCTGACGATGATAATTTTGTTTCTGATAAGAATACAATTGACGGGTTGCTTGCCCGGAGGAATGATTTTAGAGCACGGATTGTCGGAGCATTCCCCAGCCCCCGACAATTCTATGAGTAGATTAATATCGTCCTTGCGGTTGATTGAGGACAGCCGCCACATCCTTTTGTTGAGAGGAGTCATCATCTTCAGTGTGCTGATGTTTCGATTGACGCATATCTGTATCTTCATCCATAATTAACCTCTTCCTAACTTTGCTTTGAGATTCCCTTCTCGTTTGTTTGTTGGTGGTAGCAGAGTTTGAATTTCTGGTCTGCCTTTTCCAGCTACTTTTATGGGATTGAGAGGTATTGGGAGATTGTGATTTGACATGATTAGGTGTAGAGGGAGATCCATGATTAACTAAAGGGGAGGATAAGTGATAGAGGGAGCCTAGTGAGATAAGCTGAGGGTTTGGGTTGTTGACCATTGTAATCTCTGTACTGTTTCTCATGGGAGATATCATTGTCTGATGACGACAAATAGCTTTGCTTGCTGAGATTTCAAGCAGCTGGTTGTATTGGGCTTTGAGGTTGTTGGGACTGAAGAAAGGTAGGCTTGGGAATGAATGAGGTATTTTAGTGAGATTTGGATTGGTGGTTGGGACCTCATAGTGAGTCGTGGGTTTTTGGGGATTGGGATTAGTGGTTGGACAATGGATGAAGATGTTACTCTTACCATTGGGAGGGCTCTCCTTTTCTTTCATTGGGGCCTGTGAAGGGCGTATACTGTTACGCATGTGCGTGATTTCAGGGTTGTCTGGCATGCTTGTCCGGTGATGATTTGTCATTCTACATGTGGGCCATACTATTTCAGAGGTTTGAGGAGTCATCGGAGATGGTTGGCTTGGGATTTTTCCCGACTTCAGCTTGAAATTGGCACGAATCTCATCAGATTATCTTGGTTGTTGTAGCTGAAGCATTTTTCCTTTTAGTTCCTCCGGCCATTCAGGTAAGATGACTTCATTTGCTCTAGCCAAGATAGGGTATTGTTTCATTTGGTGACCGAAAAAACCCCAGAAGTAGCAGAATTTGGGGAGTCTTTCATACCGGAGTTGGACCACACATTCTTTCTTTGAGGGCAAGGTAACTGTGATCTCTCTTGGGAGAGCGAGTAATAGTAAGATTGTTACCTTTATTCTATCATATTTTCCCCACTTCCTAATATCATATTCTTTGAAAGGATGAGGATATCTGAATTTCGAAGCAATATAATGGACAGTTTCAGGAGTGAGAGCATTTATCGGTAATCCGTGGAGCTGGATCCAAAAATCTGTTTTGTCAAACAAATATTCCGATGGTTGTTTATCAGCTTCGCAGCGTTCGATTAAAAGAAGCTCATCATGGAATGACCACGGTGCACCTGTTAGTACTTCATTTAAATCGTAAGCATATTGAAACTTAATTAAATATACTTTGTCTCCAAACTCCGATATCTCCAGTTCGCCAGTTGGATTCCAAGCCCTTTTTAACATTTTTCTGGGAGGACCAAAACCATAGGTTTTGTTGTTTACAAATTTGACTGCTAGGCATTTCTTTCAATCTTGTCTATTATGCTCAAGCGCTTGTGGGATTGTAGCTTTTAAAGATTCTGGGGTGGTCAAAAGGGTAGCCATCTTAGTTAGTAATTCATCAGAGACCAAATTTAGCGTGGGGCTTGTTGAAGAAAAAGCCATGTTAGATAAAGCAAGAATTTGCAGGTGGACTATGTAGAGTAAAGAAAAGGGGAATAGATACAGAGGGATGAAGAATAAAGAACCATTAAGGTTCAGGAATCAGCGTCAGTAGGACGTTTGCACTACAACAAAAATGGCTATTGGTAACGGTTGAACAAAAAAGGAACGTGACGGTTTTATTAAAAATAGTTACCTTAAATATTTTGTAACAGTNGTAACGGTTTAAGACATTATGTAACAGTTTGGTGTGATCTTTGGTAACGGTTTAAAACTGTTACAATAAGAGATGACATACAGTAACACTGACTTAGGTAACGGTTTTCTGGAGACGACAAAACTGTTACGCTATGCATTTAGTAACGGTTTAAAACTGTTACCTCTGTACATTTTTGTTGTAGTGTTGGAAGGAACACTAGGTTCATGGAGAAGAGCCACCGTGGACTCATGGAAAAAACTTCACCATTTTATGACGTAATGGATCTTTTAATCTATTGAATAGTTGTATTTTGAAAGAACTGTACGTCCAAAACTTGACTTAAGCCTTGTAACTGGCATCTGATTTCAAAATCAAAGTAATTCATGGTTAAAGTTCTCTATGTGCTTTGGTGTGTATTTTTAAGTGAGAATATATGAACAATTTTATAATAGACCTAGTGTTCCGAGCCAAAAATTTCCCTCCGTCGGGCCACACTTTAAGGAAATAATAACATTAAATTTTTATTTTTTACTAAAATACGTACCCGTTAAAAAAGGTCAGGTTCGAGTCACCATGTTTTCATAAAGTGTTTTACCAAGGACTTTGCTAGAGCTAGAGTTACAACAACGTCTACACCATTAATTTGCTACAGTAGGTGCATTCACGGTGGGCACAACTCATAAGGATGTATAAAAATCACACATTCACCGTTAGATGCACCTTCTTGTAGGTTCTGTTGCAAAACCTACTGTTTAACATTATTCTTTTAACAAAGGGTTAGTGAGTCAGGAACCTTTGGATGTTTCAATCTAACGGTGAAAAGATTTTGTCAAAACCCTTTATCAAAATAGTGCCACAATAACTTGGCCATTAAAAATGTTAAGATCATGGCCTAAAAAGTCCAACATCATGTACATTTTAAGTTTTATTTAAAAAAAATCACCAACATCTGTATTCCAACATAATTTTGTTTCCATTGCATTAAATGTAGAAGATCAAACGCCTCTATTCGGAATTTCCCCTATTGTGCTCCCACATATAGAGAAGGTCAGTCTAAGGGTTCAATTTGGATGAGGATGATCTCCTCACTATGTAGATGATCATACTCAAAATCAGTTCATTCTAAAACTTCTAGGCACCTTAAATTCACCCATCAAAATCTACAATTCTTAAGGTTTTTAAGATATCAATTTATTACTAATATGCAACCAAGTTTTGATTGGATTAGAAGTTTAGGACGAAAAAAATTTTAGATATTATAATCTACATGATGAGGAGAACATATTCACCGAAATTCAACCCTTCGTTTATGTGAGTCCCATGTGAGTGGAGTTGAATGGGCAGCAGCCCCTAGTGGGCACAAGCTACAAGACCCACATAAATTTGATAAAAAGAAAAAAAAAGGTGTGTATATTTGCAATTTTGAAAAGATTGCATATATCTACACGGTAGTCAATTAAGACTTCTACGGATTTTCACGGACTCTTGAATATGACAGACTTCGAAGGATTCTGACAGAGTCTATAGACTTCTACAGAGTCTTGCAAAGTCCATGGACTTGTACTGTAAAGCCACAGACTTCTATGTAGACTTTTGTAGACTTGTAATGATAGAGTTCACGGATTTCTACAGACTTCTGTGGACTTGATAAATCAAAGTAATTGTTAATTATTAATCGCTAACTTTTAATTTTTAATTTTTGATATTTATTATTATGATGACTATATTAATCCTAGTAATTTTAACATATAATAAATAAAATATTATTAGTAGTTTTGCTAATCCAAACAATATTTTTCAAAAAGATAGAATTTCTTTCTCTTTTTTCCCCTGCTTAAGGTTCATACCTTATTATGATTTTTTGTGCCAAAACAAAAGAAATATTAACTAATTTAATTATAATTGTAAGTGTTGGGTTTATGCCCTAAAACAATTAGATGACATTTTATGTGTTAATAAATAGTTTATTAATTTTGCATGCATGATAATAATAATGAGTTTACGTAGATGAACTAGTTGCATGCAAGTGTTGCATGTGAGAGATATGGTTCATTAATACTTCGTTCGTAGTTTATTAGATCACGGTTTTGTTGACGATAAACTATAATGCATTGGTTAATTGTGTGATATATCTCCACCACCGGAGTGTTGACTCCTAAGTCCATTGCATTGATGTAGCAAGTTTACATTGAACAGGTCAGCATGGAATTTTGTTATTTTATGTCACTGAATAACTAAAATTCCATGGAGACTATTGTTGCATTAAACCTTAATTCTGAGAATTAATATATACCTTGCGTGTATATTATGTCCATTTTATTTTATCAATCAGTGAGGTCAAAAACGTAAACGTGATCCAATATTTTGGATAAGATGGATGGACATAATTACAGAGTAAGAATATTTTAGTTCAATATGAAATCCACATTCAGTTTGATATTCCCTTGTTCATCTGTGGGAATTATTATTCTGAACTGGTCAGTAATCTCTTCTGAGATTATTAGAATAATAATTAGTCTGCACAGATTGAGGTACAAGGATCAAGATATAATAATCCTTAAGGATTTGACTGGTAGTAAAATACTAACTTAAGGATTATTATGAATATCGGTTCACAGTGGAGGGTTTAAATGCAGGTACAATGGAGGAAAGGTTTGTTTATAATTACTACAACTATCAGAGTATGCAGTCAAAAAAGTGTGGTGGACTAATTTGTGATTATTTTATTTTGTATTTAATTATGTGAGATATAAGGACTAAATACTAAATAAAATATTAGCTGAAAGTTGTGGGACCCTAGAGGCCTAATTAGACCAGGATTCTTAGAAAGAGTTGGAGACCTCTCTATATATAGGCGGCACACATAATGAGATCACCCTATTGTGTGCCGCCACTTTCTCTCCTCTCTCCATTTCTTTCTAACCCTCGTTCTAGTGAGTAACTGGTGGAGAAAAACTCTAGCCTCTTTTTTAGTTCTAGGTTTTCTAATTTTCAGGTTGTAAGAAGAAGAAGAAAGCTTGGAGATCAAAAGTGGTGGATTGGAGCATCAAGTTGAAGCCTTCTACTAAATAATTTTGTTGGATTAAGCGTTGAAGGTAAGCAACTAAACTTACGACTAAAGATCCCTATTAACTGTTGAGAGATCCTACGTAAATCAGAGATTAATTTTTAAACCCTATTATGTTTTTCCGCTGCGTAAATATAATCTCTGGTTTGTGGGAAGAAACCTTCAG
>MVGT01001721.1:117051-151633 GCA_002174775.1 Macleaya cordata | reverse complement strand
TGATTTGTGCATGGTAGTTTGATTGCAGATATTGTGCTCCTAAATTTTCATGGCTGAAATAGTTCCTACTTCATTGAACATATGCTATAATGTAATCTATGCATGCAAACAATTAGTTGCTTAAGACTGTGGTAGCATATGCCATCGAAAAATTTAAAATTTTTTTTCAATTTGTTTCAATATGTGTTCCTAAATTTTTTGAAAAAGTTTCTTCTATTTCTTCTCTTTTTTTTTTCTTTTTTATTAATGTCTTTTTAAAATATTTCACTCATGCTTAGCACGAGCTGCGAATGCTTGTAATATACTATAGGCGGAGAGCTGCTGTTTGGCCCGACCAAATGACCGACCAAATGCCAGATTCTTATGTGGCATGGTGGGTCCCACTGCCACATAAGTTAGAAACCCCCTCATAACACTTTTAGGAGGGGAAAGGTGGTGGGTCCCACCCTGCCACATAAGGATCTGCCATTTGGTCGGTCATTTGGTCGGGCCAAAAAGCTTTATTGCTATAGGAGAAGCCTTGAGTTAATAAAATCCTCTCTCTTAGGTGTAGGTTAAAAAAACCTACATTACAAACATATGGCCCAATCCATTATTTATTATTGGGTTAACAAAACCTTCTCTCTTAGGTGTGGGTTAAAAAAACTTACATTATAAACATATGGCCCAATCTAAAACAACTAAATTTTCTAATTATCTAATAAAAAAATTTAAATTTTTTTTTTAAGAAGTCTCTGTGCCTTGCACGGGATATAGGGGCTAGTAATATACTATAGAAGAAGCCTTGGGTTAACAAAACCCTCTCTCTTAAGTGTGTTTTTAAAAAAACTACATTATAAACATAAATTTAAATTCTAAAACAATTAAAATTTTTAATTATCTAATAAAAAAAATTAAATTTTTTTTTAAAAAAAAGAAGCCCCCGTGTCTTGCACTGAATATGGGGGTTAAAAAAATCTACATTATAAACATATGGTCCAATCTAAAACAACTAAAATTTTTAATTATCTAATAAAAAAATTTAAAATTCTTTTTTTTAAAAGAAGTCGGGGGTCGTGCCTTGCACGGGATATGGGGGCTAGTAATATACTATAGGAAAAGTATTGGGTTAGCAAAATCTTCTCTTAGGTGTTGGTTAAAAAAAACCTAACATATGGCCCAATCTACAGGAGAAACCTTTCTCAAATTCTAAAATAACTAAATTTTCTAATTATCTATTAAAAAAATTCAAAAAAATTTTTTAAAAAAAAAAGCCCCATGCCTTGCACGGGATATGGAAGCTAGTGTAATACATATACCATGGAATGTGCATGACACGTGCACTAGCCACGTGACATAGATATGGGGACAAATCAACCAGCTAGCCCATATCTAATTAAGCACCCTTTTATTATTTGACTCCACAACAATGTGGATTATAGAGCCCACTAAGTCGTCAAATTTTCTTTTTTTTTTTTGCTAATAGAACCAACATTAAGGATTAAAATATAACCCTAAAAAGTTCTTATCAAAAATATATATATAAAAAACAAAGCCCTAAAAAGTAAGATGAAAGTGATGGAGAAATGAAGACGACTCCTTCATTGAAAGAAAGAGAGATAAGAATTTTTAGTGGAGGATGCATTAAAGCTTAGCTTTTATTAGAAAAAAATTTAGTCACACTTTGAATGGAAAAGTGACCTAGAAAGGACTCCCATTATCAATTAATCTTATATAAACTACAAATGCAGAGTTCTATTAGTCGTTCACTCCCTATTGAGGTAAAGTGGACATTCACAATTGAGCATACATATTTAATTAACTGATTATAATATGTTATTCCTAATAAATTTTCTTAATTAAGGAAGGTGCATGTTTACTATTTTTTTCTTTTTTACTGAGAATCCTAAGTGGTAGATGCTTGGTTCGTGATCGATCTGGATGTAATTCATTGTTTCTGTAAATAAGAGATCAGATGATCGTTGATTAATGCTACGAAGATGAAGATCGAAAGGTTCACCCAAAAATTTTAACCGGATGCACAACAGCCATGCATAAATGCATATGATTAGGAAGACCGTGAATCACGAAGATCCATACAATTTCCAATTAGGAATATATATAGGAATGTGCAGTCCTAAGCCATTTGAAACGGTAATCAAATTTTAAACGTTTCAAAACCGTGAGAAATTGCCCACCAAAAACAAACCATCAAAAATCTAAAACAATTTAGTTCTTACATACTTTGAACCATTACAAATACAACTAGCTAAAAATACAAACAGTTTTAAATATACATTTTGGTGTAGTGAATATAAAAAGTCACTGAAAAGAGGGACATCTGTATTTAGTTAGGTCATTTTTGAAAATGAGTTTTCCGATACAATTTTGAAAAAAACAAAAAAAAAGGTAAAAATCTTTTTCAGAGTTTTAAGTTTATGGGAAATTGAGGAATGACAACAACACTTGGTGCCAATAGGGTAGACACCAACAGTTTTGGCCCCAATATAAGGGCTTAGGGCCAACTAAAAAGATTGATATTTGGTGAGGATGTTCTCCCCACCATGTAGAGCATTCTTACAAAACATTGACCCAGTCTAAAATTTCTAATCCGATCAAAAGATACACTTTATTCATCACTATTTATGTTCTTTATTTTCTTACGTTGGGGAATATTTTAATGAAACTGGGAACCAAGTCTCAATATGCATCACTATGAATCTCAACTAAGTTGGCACTCATAGGAGTACCCTTCATCGATCCAACCCCAAAATTTATTAAGTAAAAGAAAAGAAACAAACAAAAGCAAGGGGACATATGACCAAAACCCCTGCATAGAAAAAACGACAACTAGAAAGACCATAAGGCCTGAATCTATAAGAAGGCTTAAAAGCCATATCATGACAAATGAACGAAAAAATTGTAGAAGACGAATGCCACCACTGATGAGCCATCAAACCCTCACCTCTACTAGCTAAACAATCTGCAGCACCATTCCCTTCCCTAAAAATGTGAGAACATCGAAAATTGAAACTGTAAAGTTTCACCAAATAATTGTGCTAAGATATACGCAGCAGCCAGAGAACTAATTGACAATTTTTTGAGAAATAGAATTCATCTTTTGATTGAATTAGAAGTTTTAAAATATATTCTTTTTTCATGAGAATTATCTATTATCTCATACTATTAACACCAACAATTAGTGTCATTCTAGCACGTCCCCATCTGAGAGTCGGCCCTCATTTTAATAGTTAATTTAATTCGAACCAAACAAAGCTTCAACTTTAGTGAATGATTTACTTATATAAATTTAGATCTTAATTGCTTATATGGGGTACGTACCCTAGCACTCGATCGAATCTCATATTAAGTACCATAGCTTTGTCCTCTAAATTAATATATATTAAGGGTACGTACCCTAGCACTCGATCGAATCTCATATTAAGTTAATTGATTGCTTATATGGGGCTAGCTAGCTTTTTCCTTGCATAGTGGGAGGAAACACAAAAAGGGTTTGAAGCAAACGTCAGCACACTCAAGGAAGGGTTGGATCCCACCTATTTTCATCAGCAAATCCCACTAGAATTTCGTCTTACATTCCCTTTTCTACAGTAAATAAATAATAACTACTACTGCCTAACAGTTGTAGATACTGTTAACATATCATTAATTCGGAATTTACAGATCTAGAATATTCCATGCACGTTTACCTCTAACCCAAAGCATTATGCCACGTGTCAAATCGTAAAATGTGATACCCACTTTCATAAATAGTAAATTGTTATTGAGGGTTTAAGGTCATCAGTGTGCATGATCACCTTAACAACATTGATTGCTTTTTTTCTCTTTTATTTTTTTTCTTTTTTTTTTTTGGCTAATTAATTAAACTAGCATTTCAGATCTTCTTAAAGTACCTGCTTAATCCTAGGATTAGTATCCATCTCCAATTAACATATCGGATAACTTGGGGAATAATTTCAAGGGAAGTTAGATCGAATTCTGTTTCTTCTTTTTTTTTTTCCCTTATTGTCGTGGAGATAATGTTTAATTACAAATACAAACAAAAACATAAAATAAACATCATTAATTAGCGACCTAAAAAATTTTGCCAGCAACAACTAGAAAAAGAAAAGCAGATAAAAAAATCTTAAGCCTAAATTTATGCTATCAATTGATAGGATTCAAAGGAGGAGAACATATTGTAGGTGATATATCTAGATGACAATCTCAACTAAGATGAAAACAAATTTATCGAATCCTAATCCTAGATACGGTACATCAGATGTACCATATTGTACTCATACTCTAACATCAACATTAAGATTTTACCAACTAAAATAGCTAACAACACTTATTAACAGTAACTAGCTAGAATATAAAAGTTATATTTAACTTAAAAAGGACTTAAAAAAAATTTACTATTTAATATCAACTTGAGATTGAAAATCCAAATTTGGTCCCTTCGACCTAGTTTGTGAACCTACCTGATCTACCGAGTTGATGAGTCGAATGGGCCGAGTTTCGATTTAGAATCAGTTGCAGAAGATCATCAATCTGGTTAATATTTGCACTGTTAATGAATGAGCAATAATAATAAGGTTGGTTTTAAGGTACTCAAGAGCTTTAGAATAAAGAATCTAATATTGAGAATATTCTAAAAATTAAGGATTAATGAACAACATATATAGTACACACCACCAATGAAACATGTATGTGGTGGGGGAAGCACATTTGATATATTTTAATGTATAAAATTTGGTAACATCAGATATTATTGATTAATTTAACTATTCTTCTTTTTTTTTTTTTTTATCTTCAATCTCAACTCATTACTCATATGTCATATATATTGTAGGGCATAGCACTCACAAATTAAAATTTAAACCTTAACCAACCAAAAGAGGGTTACAAGCTAGGTTTTGTAACTTAATTTCCTCCACTTACAAAACATTCTTGGTTGAATATATAAATGCACTATGCAGATGTGATTATATTTATAATTCTTAATAACATGCATATATAGAACTCATATTCATGGAATCCACAGCTAGCTGCTTTTTACTCAATTAAGTAGTTTGATAAGTGGGGGATGGTTGAATATATAAATGAATTTGATGATCCAAATTTTGCACCCTTAATTGATAGATATCAAATTCAAAAATTGAGTGATGAAAAGCCTTCAATCCAAGGTCATCAAAGAAGGGGAAATCACCCTATTACTAAGTTTGGGCAGAAGCAGACTGAAGTCTATAAGGTGATATGCATGTTGCCTGTGAGGACTGCTTTCAATCAAAAGGAGATGATATATACGCGACTTCTCTGCTTCCCCATTAGGCGTGGCCCCGCGTGGATTGGTGGGTTGGCCCACAGACCCTATTTTTGGCAGGTTGACAAAAAACCATCCTAAATTATTATTAACTGGCAGGTCAAGCTTGGGGGCCAAGTTATACTAGGGTCGGAGGTTCGGGTTAGGGCAAGGTCTTGCCAAGTTCATCAACGATCGATTAAGGTATAAAGATAAACTTAACCATCGATTAAGGTATAAGGTAGCCCATAAGAGTTGAGACTAAGACCAATTGCAAGGATAAAGATCAACTTAACCATCTAGCCATCTTTACCTAGATGCTATTTATTAGCAAGCCTTTATCTTTCTTCCCATTTACTGAAGTTCTGTTTCTTCACTTTTGCCGTAAAATTTAGATATTTTAATCAAATTTAAGTACACGGAGGTTCTTCTATCCTACATCATGTAAATACATCCATTAGTGACATTAATAACTAATTTAGCGCTAGAAAAGTTATTATTTGAGGGGTTTAAATCAGAGTTTTGGGTGCCTATCAGCAGTTGAGTCCGCTCAGTGCACTTCAGAACAACCTATCTCTTTTTGAGCCTAGATCGCCTACTTCGCTTTCGGGTCCATGCCGACCTACTCCATCTTCACTTCCACCTAAATATGCAAGAGCCCAACCCGCCTACTCCATGTACAAACCAACAATCGCCTCCTCCAATTTATTGGCTCATGCTTATATATCTATGTACAGGTCCGGCCCATCTACCTATGTAGGGGCATAACCTGCCTAATAAACTAGGCAACACGTTAGGTTTGGGTTCGACCCTAGGCGAGTTGGTGGGTCAAGATTATCAAACCCTAACTCTAACTAGTTTATGAAATGGCCAGTCAATTTCACCCTAACTATGACTAGTTTAACATTTTTCTACATAACATCATAAAAAGAAAAAAAAATGTTCTATATAAAACTAAAGAAACGAGTTAGGGTCGACCCTAACCCTGCCAAGATTGGTAGGTAACGTTTTGTAAATGCTCAACTCGAACCCCAACTTGTTTAGCTAGCGAGTCAAGTTAGGGTTGGTGGGTTGAGTCATACTTTGCCATGTCCCTAACCCCATCTACTATGTAGGGTACACTTAAGCGCACAAGTTAAGATGAGGAGTGGAACGAGATATATATCAAACATTAGGGGTGCCAACGGGACAGTTCCGGATCGGAACCTAAAGGTTCCAGATCCGGTCCCGTTAATATGAAGCGGTTTCGGATCCTACCGGTTCTGGTTCCGGAACCTCAATTGGTGGTTCCGGATCCGGTACCGCTAGGATCCGCGGGTACCCGTTACCCGTTTTTAATTATTATTTATTTTATTTTTCTACATAAAACCTATTTGTATTTTGTATTTTCGTAATCTATTCAATTATAAAATTTATTTTATTATGAAATTTGTTGTATAATAGTAATTGGTTTCTTTTTTTAATTAAAAAAAGTTAAAAGAAAATGAAAAATTTGTTGTATAATAGTAAATTAAACTTTAAAATTATAAAATTTATACGGAACCGGGTACCCGCGGGTACCCGTTGGGTGGATCCGAAATTAAACGGATCCGAAACGAGTAGATCCGAAATGGATCCGAAATTAATCGGATCCACAAAATGAGGTCTCGGAACCGAAAAAATGGTTCCGGGTATTTTGGTACCCATTGACACCCCTATCAAACATGAACTATCTCTAAAATTAAAATTGAAAATCAATTAACTTCATTGTTAAGCTAATTGATCCCGATTAAAAGTTTTGAACTCCACCCTAACGGTAAAAAAGTTCAAGCATTCGACGGTGTCCGAACAAATAACGTTTTTACTAGTAAAAAATATGGAAGAAAATTAATGAAGCTGTAAAAGAAATTCTATTAATGGAAGACCATTAATTAAAACGCTTGTTGGTCGAAGATCGATCCTAAGCTTTAGGAGCTCTAAGTTGTTGATAAAATTGAAGAGATTTAAGGTTAGGTTTTGTTTTTGAAAAACTTTGGAGTAAAAAACAAAAAAAGAAGAAAAAGAATTTCCCTTACAAGAATTATGGCCAACCCAACCATTTTGAAGGGTTGTCTCCTTTTAACTGGGGTAACTCTCCATCGAAAATTAATGAGGAAATCCTTTTAACAGCGACCTTTTCCTAATCGTTGTTGATGAGTGATGAGATTTTCATTTTGTCGTTGTTAAGAGTTAAAGGGGTTTGGCTTCACATAAGCAAAGTTTTAATGCAGAAGTTTATTCTGTTGACTTCACCATTAATTAAAATTTTATGTTTTGCTGACATTCTTTTCTTCATCTAGCCTATGCTTTTTCCAATACAAGAATATTAAATAATAATAAACATATAAACAAATTGGTTCTTGAACTATAAAAGCTTAGTATATGATATAAAAATCATATAGAAACAAATAGCTTTTTACTTATTTATCATTTTTATTAGAATGACTCTTGCAGCCCTTGTGACCTTCGTGTGACTCATAAAATGATCGCGAGGATGTTCTTTTCACAATCTAGATCACCATATTTGTGCAACAGTTCATTTTAAAATTTCTAACTTTATTAAAATTTAATTAGAAATCAACGGTAAATATGATGTTTAAAATCTACTAATTTTTAAAGGTTAATTTGATGGGGTTAAAAATTTAAAACGGATTGATTTTTGTCTACATAATAATCTACATGCAAGGTGAGAAGAACACAATCGTCAAAAATTAACCCTTGGATCATCATCTTCCATACTATGAGTCAATAGGGGATCAACGGGTTGGGTCATTCGATTGCTCCCTTCTCTTATTTAATTATTTTCTTGGAAATATAGAAGGCCAGAAACATTC
This sequence comes from Macleaya cordata, assembly GCA_002174775.1. Lineage (NCBI taxonomy): Eukaryota > Viridiplantae > Streptophyta > Magnoliopsida > Ranunculales > Papaveraceae > Macleaya > Macleaya cordata. The sequence continues at coordinate 143,497 of MVGT01001721.1, read as the reverse complement.
TTTTTTTCCCCTTATTATGAAAAGCATATATATCTTTATAAATGAAAGGACTGTTTTCGAGAAAAATGACACTAAAAACACTATAGTTTGAGTTAATTATACCCAAATCACCCTTTTGAATATAAATACTTACAAAACAAGCACCTACCTCATTTTTAACCTCAAAATACCCTTAATTATTAGATGAAATAATGCCACATATGGGTCTAGAATTACATCTACAATGAGGAATAAAGGGTCTTAGAGCATCTCCAATGCAATGTGGATGTGGTAAAATAAGACTGCCACATAGTAAAAATACACATATTTTTCATAAAAAATTCTTCAAATGCTAATGTGAACATACAATTTTAAGTTGAGTTGGCAATGAAATGGAATGCTATTGGTGGAATGGAAAGACACTTGTGTGAAAAACGAGGACATTGTGAAGTTTAATGTCTAATTCTTTCAAATTCTAGACATTCAACTTCACAATGTCATCATTTTTCACATCCATTCCACCAATAGTATTTCATTCCACTGCCAACTCAGTTTAAAAGTGTGTCTTCACATTAATATTTGAGGAGTTTTTTTTTTAGAAATGTGTATTTTTCCTATGTGGCAGTCTTATTTTACCACATCCACATTGCATTGGAGATGCTCTTAGGGGCGGAACCACAGCCAGGCTAAGGGGGGCTTGAGCTCGGGGTCAACTTTGGGAAATCTAAGTAGTTCTTTAATGTTGGAGTTAAAACTAATTTAGGTACCCCTAAGGTAAATTAGTTATCAACATATACATGAAAATCTCGTGTATTATAATCTAGAATTATTATATATATCACGTGGGACCCATTTTTATCTTGTATATGTAGCGATCATGAATAAATACTCATAAATAAATTTGTGGTAATCTTTCTAGTTTCTACTCTGGCCCATTAGTACACACCCGTCTATTTCCACTCTATATTTTCTCTGCTAGCCCATAAATTATTACACCATATTTACACCACCTTATTGCACCTACATGTTGAACATAATTTAAGAAATAAATTTTTGTAAAGTTGATGCCTTCACCACTTAGATCAACCTACTAATTATGTCGTTTGCCTCACTTTTTAGTTATTTATTCTTATTCTTTTTTCTTTTGTGAGGATGATCTCCTAAAAAAATCACATCATTTTGAACTTTTTAATAATATCAAAAGTTGATTCAAATTTTAAGCTTTTTAAATTATCCATTTTATACGATTAAAATTTCAACAAAATTTTTAAGAAGTTATAGTTCCATCAAGAAGTGATTTTTTGTGAAGATAATCTACATGATAAGGATATCACCCCCACAAAGTGAGGTGAACAAAAATTACGTTAAAATAATAACATAAAAATTTCAATAAAATAAAGCAATTATATTTTGAATTCATAAAATGAATTTCAAATAATGAATTCAAATAGAACGTGAATTATACGGTTCATAATTCCTGCATTTTTATCGTACATTGAAAAATAATTCTTCAAAAAAATTTATATGAGTGATTAATTGCTAACAAAGCTTCACATTAGCCTCCCTCTATGTAAATTCCTGGTTCGACCTCTGAAGGATCTAGATAATAAAAAGCTAAGATGGCATTCTTAAAATATTTTGAGCAAAAATTGAAGGAGGGTGCTGATTTTATTTTTATTTTATCTAATAAATAAGGCTTGGAAACTAGGATATTTTTTTTTGTAGTTTATTCGTGACAATTTTATATGCTATCCGTGTACACCGCCTTCGTAATATCATCATGAAAATGATCTGATCGCTGATATCTTTTGTAATGACAATTTTCTTATTATGGAGATCAAAAAAATTGATCCATATATACATTGTCGTGATACCCAAGTAGTATTGTAGGGTTAATTGTGTGCACAGGAGTTTTGTGACCTCACAATTTTAGAGGGAGTCATTAAATTTGAGTGTTCCATCTCCGCAACATGTGAGTAAAAATAAATAATGTAACTACCATTCTTGAATAAGATGTTTTATTCTATTCAGTTATTTGATTGTGTATATGGTTAAGAAAATCCTGTAACACATTTTTCACTAGGGGTGAGACTTGGGTTGGGTCAATCTGATCTGGTATTTTGACAAGCATGAGCAAAGTTGTTGGGCATTTGGGCAACTATGAGAATTATTTTGCCTAACCTAAAGTTGAATTCGGGCAAACATGTGCAGAAATAACTGTCAATCCGGACAATCCGTCCAACCTGAGAAACTTATATATATAGATAAATATATTAAGACTTTAATTAATTTCTAACATGGAAATAATATGGGGCCTCAAAAATATTTTGAAAGATAGAAATAGATAAATATATTAAATTACTAATATGGGGTGGAGATATTAAAACCCAAAAAGAAAACTTTCCATGTATCTCATTTAATATAAAATCAAAAAATATTTTTATTACTTAATAAATAAAACTCGAAAAATCAATTGTTAGCTTGTTTATCTTTTGAAACCATGAAGGATATTTTATTTTATTAATTTTTTTTATTAATTTTTTTTTAATAAGCTTATCTAATCACCTAAATTTATTAAAACTTAGGCAACCCGAAGAACCCGAAAAACTCACGTGTGCCGTGTGTGGGTAGACCCTTTTTATGGGTTTTGTGGATTCTAAGGACATTTTGGACTGGACGTATAGTGTGGTATGGCATGTCCAAAGTCTCTAACCCGCCCAACCCGCCGAGTCCCACCCACCCAACTGCATGAAGAGAATAGCATGATTATAACATTATCAAACTTTTAATAGGGTTAAAAATTTTCACTGATTATTAATTAATTGGAGAAGATGAAGGATTGTTGGTTTTTCATCATCTCGAGAAAGTCGAGTTTGCAAATCTGGATTTGCAACATTTTAATTTGTTGCAAATCTAAATATGCAATTTCATTAGGTTGGAAATCTGAATATGCAACAAAGTTGTCTCGTTTTAGTTCTCTTTCTTACTTTTTCTATCTGATGAACTCTCTATATATACTTGATGATGATTTGTTGTAAATCTGATTCTGCAATTTTAGATTGTTGCAAATTAAATTTACAATTTTAATTTTGTTGCAAATCTGATAACAAAGATATAAAGATATCAGAGGGGAGATCGAAAAAAGATGAAGAGAAGGAAGAGAAATTGATCTGAGAACAATAGATATAAAGAGATCAGACAAGACGAAGAGAGAGATGGCCGGAAGATCCCAAAAAAAAAGATAAAGCAAAGGAAGAGAGATTAATCTAATCATAACGAGAGAGATGAGATGAGAGAACAAAGGAGGGAACAAGAGAGATGAGAGATTGGAGGAAGATGAGGAGAAGGAAGTGAGATATGCCACCGAGAGGGATGAGAGATTGCATTTCCAAATCAGTTGAAAGATTTCATGATTTTGATTGAGTCCAAAATGGTGTGTTTTTATTATGTAGGGGAAAAAATTGTATTTATATGGAAAAATGCTAAACTTACTGCATTGTTCTGCTGCAAACCTTACTGCAAAGTTATCCTACGGTTCTCAAATAATCTCATACCCCTCGTGTTTTGCGTCATTTTTAAATTGACGCAAATACCCTCCTAAATGACCTTTGCAGTAAGGTTGGCAGTACACTTCACAGTAAGGGATGCCCAACCACTGAGCCAAAGACCCATGTTCCAATTGCATAATATTTGAGTTAACTTTACAAAGAGGTTACATATTTGTGTTGGTCGAGTTTGCGTAAAAATTACCTACGTAAAGTGGCTCTAAATTGAGCCAACTCCCATAATCTTTGTGTTACCTTGCAAAGGTGGCACATATTTCTACCTAAATTTTTAGGTGTACCAGCCACTTTATTTGGACACTTCATTTATATTTTTCTTGGGATCCGTGTAAAGATAATAATCTAAGGATTACCTGATTTATTGTAAGGATGATCTTTTCATATAGATTAAAATCAGCCTTTCGATAATCCCAGGGCCGAATCGGTAATGCATCTATTTTTCCAATGCTCTATGGCAAAGACATGGATCTCATTGATGAATGAACTGGGGTTTCAGAGGGAACTGCCGACTTCAACAATGGAAACCTTTATTAAGAAGAGACCTATACGGGATTGTCGGGTAGAGGGGTGTTATGGCGGATCATCCCAGTTATGATTTGTTGGTGCCCATGGGAAGAAAGAAATAACAGGGCTTTCAACAATAAAAGTTTAGAGAGAGGAAAAATCATCCTTAAGATTAGGACCCAAGCATTCTTTGGGCGGCTGGAAACGAAAAATTTAAGGATATCAAGTGTGTGGAAGCTATTAGTAATTAGAAAACTATGTTTTTTTTATCTACTCTAGGCATGTCTATGGGTGAATTTGTTTTTTCTATTTCCTGTTTGGCTCCTTTTGGGTATGTCTATGATGCTTCCTTTTTTATCAATATATTCTTAATTTACGGAATAAAAAAAAAAAAACAGCCTTTAGATCATCTTCATATAAACCTTACAAGTCAATGTAAAGGTGGGTATAAGTGGGACAATAATAAACAGAAGAAGGATACTTATCCCCAATGTTAAAAAGCCCCTAAACACCCCTGCCCTTGTAGGGTCTATATAGGGATGATTTAATCATTAATTTTTGGTGATGATATTCTCTTCACTATGGACATCATCCTCATAAAAAATCAGCAAATTCTAAATGTCTATCCCCATCAAAATCCGATCAAGAAATGGTTTGAAATCAACGATAGAATGGACATTATTTTTTCTGTTGATTTGAAAATAATTTTTGATGAGTAAAAAGTTTTGGGATGAGCTAATTTTAGATGAGGATGATCTCTGTAATAAGGTGAACGACTTTACCAAAAAAGTAGCCCTCAAATCATCCCATATAGGCCCTACATATGCTGGGGTTTTGTTAGGAGCTTTTCAACGCCGGGATCAATGTCCCACTCTATAGATTGAAATTGAGTTACCATTTTGAAAATTTACAAAACCACCCATATCTACGTTCTTTTTCTTTTCTTTTTTTTTATTATGGGTGTAGTTAGAATTAGGGTGTGTTTTTAGAGAAAGTGGGGCGGCCTAAGTAGAATTAAGCCCTCGAAATTAACCATCTCATGGACGCTGCTAGCGTGACACCAACTGTTGGTGTCGACACCAACAGATTTTGGCCCACTACAAGGATGTAGAAACCACACTAAAAGCTTATTTTTTGGGATCAGGTTCTCCTTACCATGTAGATTATATCTACCAAAAATCAACTTATTCCAAAACTTCTAACCTAATAAAAAATTAGACTGTATTATTCACCGTTTATTTGCTTACCATTAATTTCCAATTGATTTCTAGCCAATGTTTGATTGGGTTAGAAGTTTTGGAATGAGTTGATTTTATGTGGATATGATCTACATGGTGAGAAGAACCTACTCCTAAAAAATCAGCCCTTGATGTGGGCCCTAGAATCTTGTATTTGGCCAAAATCTGTTGGTGTCGACACCAACAGTTGGTGTCACGCTAGCACCATCCCCATCCCATATCCACTTATATATATATATATATATATAAACTGTAGGTTAACGTAACTCTTTACTTTTATTAACATAACTCTTTCTTTTTAGGTGTAGGTTAAATAAATCTACATTATAAATGCGTAACCCAATATATATATATAAGAAAAAAAAAGATATTTCCACCTAAATTATCCTTAAAATTAAAATAATCTTTTCATATCTATACAGACCTGATAAATTAGGTGGGTTGAATTAGTAAAAAAGTGGGTTGAATTAGTAAAAAGGTGAGCTGAAATATCATCACCCTCTCCAAATATGCTAAGTACAGGTCAGGGGTAGTTTAAGTAATTTGGATAAGGGGATAAACAAGAGGGAGTAAGGTTTGAGTCACTTAATTAGCGGTGCCCACTACAAAGATAAAAACCCAGGCTGACAACAACACACCAACACGATTGCTTATAGCACTCTCTCTCTCTCTCTAATCTTTTTTTCTGAAAAACTTTTCTCCACCCATTAATTAATTAACTCATTAAAAACTCAAAGCTAGCTTTACACTAAAAATTAATTAATTAAAACACTAATCTCCTCAACAATTGCTTTCTTTCAATTTAAATTTTTTTTATATAAACAGTAAACACAAAGTTAACAAACCCATCTTTCTCTCTCCCCTTTTTCTCTCTCTAGCCTAAGCTTTCACTCTATATATAAAACCTCAGCAAACCCTCTCTACGTCTCTGTGTTCTTCCTCTTCTGGTTCTTCCCTGATCTAAAAAAGTGACTGATCTGAAATGGTGAAGTTCTCAAAAGAGCTTGAAGCTCAATTGATACCAGAATGGAAGGATGCCTTTGTGAACTATTGGCAACTGAAGAAAAACATCAAGAAAATTAAGCTCTCAAGAAAACCTAATAATTCTGATCAAACCCACCACCATCATCATCATCATCAAGAGATTCCTCAATTTGGGGTCTCCATTTTCGATCCTGTTCGTTATGTTTTCAAGAAAATCTCAGCCAGGTTCCTCAATTCGCGCGACCATCAAAGGGAGATTATTCAGGTAGAATAGTTAATTAATGCGTCGATCAGACTTACTGATTTTAATTCCTGACAAACAATTCCTCAGTCTCCAATCAGTTTCCCTCAAATAATTTGTGTCAGACTTGTTAAATTGCTAAGTTTGTCGATGGGTTTACAGTTCTTTTTGTGGTTTCCGGTAATGGGTGTCAGATTTTCCGGCAAGTTATGTCATGTAACATTCCAAACTTACAGTTTTTCTTGAATATCTTTCATTTAATTTCCGTTGAAGGTTTAAATTTTCCGGCAATACCCATCTTACGAAATCCAAAAGCTTGATTGTTTGGTAAAGGGTTTCGTCTTTTTCTTGGTAATTCCCAACTTTTGAGAATCAAAAAGCAGATTTTTCAGAAAATCAGCTTGAGCGATCTCTAGCTTTCCCCTGAAACGCTTGATTTTGGGGTTCTTGTCTGTTTGTGACAACCTTTCTTTTTTTCAGTTTTGAATGCTATCTAGTTTTCGTGAGAAAGGGATGTTTACTTCATTTTCATGCAATCCCTTCTTTGTCGTCTCTCTCTCCTCTTTCTCTCTCTACTTTCTTTCTCTCTCTCTACTCCCTGTCTTCCACCGAAGACTACCTCTGTTTCCAGTCATTTTCTCGACAAATTTGTTTACAGTTTTTTCGGTTTCGTTTACGTACCGGAAATATTATTTTTGCCGGAAACTGAATATTTCCGGCAATTTCCGTTGTGTCCTTTACTAAACTGCCCAAAAAAACAGAGCAAAAACAGTACTTTTATAGTAACGAGTTTACGTGAAAACTACCGGGAATGTCAGATGCGTCAGTTTTCCGGCAAGTTATATCACTGTTTTTTTTTTCTTTTTGGCTCTAAAAAAATCTACTTGGTGGGTGACACGAAAGCAATTGAAACCGTTGGTTGTTCCCATCACGAAACCATCGTGAGTGGAAAACAAACCCACACCCAAAAAGGAAAAATGAAAAATAAAAACAATAACACTAATTATGAAAAATAAAATTTAAGCTAAAAAGAATTAAATTGAAAATTTTAATTATATCTTTATAATTATGATGTTTTTTTTTTGTAGGTGACGAACAAAAATGGAGGAAGTCCAGGAGGAGATGACGAAGCTCTATATCAAACTGAGCTTCTTCACTTAGTTTCTGAAGATGAGGTAGAAAATTGATATAATTTTCTTAGATTATTTGTTTTAATTCAAAATTAAATTTTAAACGATTTTCAGAAGGCCCTTTATTCAAAAAATAAGTTACAATTTTATTCAATTTTTTTGTAATTTAATGTGAGTTCAAAATTTGAAATGATTTTAAGCAAACCCATTTTCAAAAATTAATTAAATTTCAATTTCTTTTTTATATTTTTATTTGAATTCAAAAATTAGAATTTGAACTGATTGAAGCCAACAAAAATTTTTGTGTTCCCTGATTTTGTTTAAAGGTGAAGGAATTTTTTGAGAGGTTAGATGAAGAGCTTAACAAAGTGAATCAGTTCTATAAGAGAAAAGAGAGAGAATTTTTAGAGAGAGGAGATGCTCTCAATGAACAGCTTCAAAGACTCCTAGAGCTAAAGCAAATTCTAAGTGATCGACGGCGAAAAAATCATCAGGCAAGATCGGACGGTGGTAATCTACCAAGATCAAATTCTTCATCAGTTAGAAGTGCTTCTGATTATTCAGGTAATTAGGGGATATTCTTATTTATTTTCATTACTTCACTTTTGCATGTCCTTCAATTTCACTTTTTCATTCAATATTCATGTCACTCTCATCACCTGTTTCAACATCAATATGTATGCATGGTGCTTAATTATAGAGTACACACACCACTTTCACTTTGTCATTTTTAATCAATGTTTACAAATATTTTTCTAAAACTAACACTTCGTTTAATTAGTACGCGTACCATAATTAATTATTTCTAATTAAAATTATATATGTATAAATATGGTAGTTTCAAGTGATTATCAATTTATATTTAATTTCAAACCCGCGTTTGGTTTTCAATCTTAAAAAGGATTTTTTCTTAAGTTAGTAAATCATTTCAATATTTAGGTTATATTCTCAGTATTTTTAATTAAAAATACGTTAGTTAGTTAATTAATTAGATTTTTTTTTTAAAATTTTAGTAATTGTTCATGAATAAAAAAAAAAAAAACACTATAAACATTGAAAATGACATTTTTTTTCCTTATCATATTTTAGGTTGTTTTCGGGATTAAATACGGCCACGAAATCGTTTCTGGAAACAATATAACTAAATGCCCATGCATGCGTCTTTTTGTAATTTTTGAATTTTTTGTTTTTAAAAACAATAGTGCGTCATATATATGCCTACTTGTAATATAATTGTTTAAATTTTAATATAATTGAATTTAACCCATGTTTGGATGTTATAATGTAGAGAGTGGAACCGAAATTGATGACATTAATTCCGGTTCTTCCCCTACGGAAGATGTACCCACAACGCTAGAAAGAAACGGAGTGAACTTCATTGGATCGGCGCGAACGAAAACTAAGAAAGGAAAACCAAAATCGGGATTGAGAATTGATATTCCAGCAACGACGCCAACGCGGACGATAACCGCGATTACGTCGATGCTCTGGGAAGATTTAATAAATAATCCCAAAAAAGAAGGTCCAGGAGATTTCTTTAATAGAAAAAGGATCCAGTATGCTGAAAAGATGATTAGAGGAGCCTTTGTTGAACTCTACAGGGGGCTTGGTTTACTAAAAACTTACAGGTAATTATTTTTATTAATTTATTTAGTTATTAAATTAATTTTGGGTATTCATTTTTTTTTTTTTGGAAAAAAACCAAAATTGATCTCACAAGGAGGGTTTAATGGAATGACTATTTTGACCTTGAAAGAGCTATGGGGTTTCCTTTTAGTAACAAGGTCAAAATTGTCATTTAAATATCATTGGCTATACAGTTCTCCACGTAAATTGGCTTGGTATTAATGAGCTGATCAACAAGTTTGGTGACGGTTTTACCCTTTTCTGATTTTCCCAACAAATCAGGGCAAACAGACAACAAAGTTTGGTAAATCTGTTATTTACCATTGTTGTAAATGACTGTTTTGCCCTTTTTATATTCTTCTCTCTAGTATACTAGGCACTAGTTCTCTCACCCTAGCACTTGTTCAAATTAGGGTTCTCAGATGTGTCTGTAGTTGTAGTGAAGAGAAAAGGAGAATACAGTTTTGTTTTTAGCAGTAGTAACCGTTTTTTTTTCAGGCGAAACATGCATTTTTTTTTTCTGTTGTGTACTTTAGTGGAGTTGTACGGGTGTAACACGTCTTATGTGTTGCTTCCTATAATCTCTCTCTATCTCTCTAAAAATTTTAATCTCAAATATATGTTATTGCAGCTCTCTGAATATGGTGGCTTTTACCAAAATACTAAAGAAGTTCGACAAGGTAGGCAAATTCATCAAGAAATAAATATCCAGGGGCATTTCCGTCATTCAATTCTTACTATTATTTTATTTTTATTTCTTATAGTTAAATTTTTATTATTAAAAAAAAAATAGATAGAACAAAATTAAGTTGGTGATGTAGTTGCATAAGACCCCGTCAGATAATTCTAGATTTTTTTTGTAAAATTTGAGTAGTTATCTGACGTCATTCAAATGACTTGTAGATGGTGGGTTTTATGTAACCCCATGGTGGGTTTTATGTAACCCCATCATCACTATAGATTTATTCGAAATTTTGTTTTCATTTATAACTTCAATTTCTAATAGAAATACAAAATATTCATTTATTTTGACTTAATAAATTTCTTTTGAATTAATTAAGAGTCTGAGATTAAGAAAAAATTGTGAATCCGAGGTAAATAACCGTCGGATATGCATACAATTAATTCACATGGTGTATGTATGTACATCCAACCCTTAAAATTAAATCATTTTCTTTAATTAATCAATTTAAAATCTAACTTTATTTTTTCAATTTTACAGGTGGCAAATGAACGAGCTTCAGGAAGTTATTTGAAAGTAGTAAAGAGATCTCATTTCATAAGTTCCGACAAGGTATATGGTGTAGGATAAGATGCCTCTCATTATTACTTCATTTCATGAATCAGCATATTCTAACGTACGCATAAAGCATTGATGCGCATCCCCTATGATTTTGGTTCTAATGTTCTTTTTAATCTGAAACCAACCAAAAAAGAACCTGATTAATATTGTACGAGGAACAAACCACGTGGCAGATTCTAAGAAAACTTTTAACTTAATTGCAATTGGACAACTTAGGAGTCCAAAACATTGAACCTGGAGTCAAAATTGGTCAAATGAAAACATTACTAGTATGAAAGCTTTGACTGGCTGACAGACTCGTGAAAACGTAACGTACGCCTGAAATTCGGATAATTCGTCGCTAAAAATGGGACCACCCTCTGGGCCCAATATTACAAGTTAGATGGCCAGCTCTAGTCTAATTGTGCCAGATGTTTGGCTGTCATTTGTTGGGTTGCCCAACATTGGTTTACCATCGCCCTGTACAAAGAGAATACAGTTGGACTAACCTTTCAAACCAAACATTGATTGATCAAAGATCTTTCATAAAAACATCATGATTTGAGAAGAAAAGAAACCATGGGCTCATCGTCTTAGGATGCGCCCAAATTTGACAAAAGATCTCAACCTTTGATTTCAATTATCTAACGGTTCTAAATTCATTATTAAATGAATTAGTAGATACCATAATCAAAAAAATTGTTTACAACAGCTAGATGATCAAGGGTCGAGATTTTTTGTCCAAACCTTGCGTTTCATGATTGGAATTGGCCCAAAAAAAAATGTTGTGTTAAAGACCATTATTAATTATTATTATTATTAATTATTTATTTATTTTTATTTTTATTATTATTATTCTTCTCAGTAGAAATAACTGTACCATACATACCCTAAGGGTACTTTTGTCATTTCATTAACTCCCTTTGTATATAAGTAAGATATATGGCAAACCCTAGAATTTCACTCTCTTGGTTACAAACTTATAATAAATTATGTGTCTAGTTCTTAATTAACAGGCTATCAAATATACATATAGTTAGAAATATGGACTACGGACCCACATAACCCTAGCTATTGATGCAGTTTAATATTGTTAACTAGATTTTTAAATTATTTAATCATGATGCCATTAACACGTACTACTGTGTTTAACTTGTAATTTTCTTAATTTAATGATTAAAATTACACAATTAATTAGGTTGTAAGACTGGGGGACGAAGTGGAATCCATCTTCACAAAGCACTTTGCCAACGACGACAGGAAAAAGGCAATGAAATTCTTGAGACCCCAAGAGCACAAAGCCTCTCACATGATCACCTTTTTAGTTGGTAAGTAATTTATTAAATTAAATTCTTTTTTTATTTCTGATATTACTTTTATTTAATTTTTCTATTAATTTTATAATAAAAAAATAAATTAGAAATGTACTTTTTTTTTCTTTTAATATATTACAACAAAAACAAACATCTCCTCTTTAACTTTCCTTCTCAAAAAAGTTGAATCTCATTGTCTTGTTTTTGTTCTACTATACCAATTCAAAAACAAGAGATTTTGCAGAGATCCCTAAATGGATCGATGATTCTCTGTTGCAGGAACCACTATAAGATTTTTCCTGCTAGCTAGCTCTTTGTCTCCATGCATATACTGTTGTTGTCCCCCATGTATATATATTATGAGAAAGTAGTGTGGACCCACAAAAAGATTAACTTAATCAAATCATAATTTAAAAGTTTGAAACACATGCATATATATTATTAGATTAGCTAGTAGAGTGCATGAGCTAATTAAGAGATAGTGGGTTGTTGTTGGATATCTAACAAAGTGGAGGTACTGTACTATTTCCACTTCATAATATGTTAGAATAATCTTAGCTAGGTTGATCGCTGCCTTCACCTGACATACAGACAAAATGCATGTATCTTGTCAAAATAGGTGCTAATATACCATTCCTTTAAGTTGTCTTCTCTTGATTTGTCACTTTAATTTTAATAATGCGATAGAGAATTCTTTGGAGAGATTTTAGATAAGATTTTGACGTGACCTACTCGATCCAATATGTATAAAAAATAAATAAATAAATAAATAAAAGGAAAAAAATCCAGATCAGATCATATGTTTAAGTGATCAGGAATGTCAATTAAAGTAGTGCTGATCATCAGTTGATAGGTAGGGCCACCCACTAAATATCATGCATGCACACGGATGCATGCATGAGCAGGCAACTTGTGTTTTAGACAGCAACTGGTAGACACTAACTTAGTCGTACGTTTTTTCACATTTTGCTAGTCTGAGTCACCATGACACAATAACAAGTGCTACTAGAACTAAAAACAACACGTAATGGATTCCTTTTGCTAACGTTATAAATGGAAACCATATTACCACATTTTGAATCTGGTTTGTTTCCTATAAACAAAATGATTAATATTAGAATCTCAATCAATTTCTTAATTATACATGTCAGACACCTTAGTCAATGAAATATAGCAACGTCATTAATGCATGTATTTGATTTGTTTCTTTATGCAGCCTCCATTTTGTTCTCTAATTAGCATTACACTTTCAAATTGAAAAATGCTAAACGAACTTAAATACTTAACATATAGGGACCAGACATATTGACGTGGCTGCATTTCATTGGGCTAGCGAGCGCTTGACATTGCAAGTGTCTATATCACATTGACATTTCAGGCGCCTTGGCCAATGAAATCTAACCACATCAATATGTCTGGTGCCTTTTGTCACCTCTAATATATGTCGCCTAGCGTTAGTCTTTCACTTTTTTTTTTTTTGGTACGCATTTGAAATAAAAATCGAATGGCTACCCATTGACGTTTGTAGGAAGAGCATTAAGTTATGCTTTTGTTAATTAAGAAAGAAAACGAATGGTTGATTTTGGAGATCAATTTAGTCGACCTTAATTAATTACCTATATAACACCTTTTCTCAACCCTAAATTAAAACTTTTCAAAAGTTAACACACAAAGTAAAACTATTATTGATCAATATAATTTAATCCATATTTTTACTGCTCCACACATACAAAATTAGACCAAATCTCTAAGAGAAATATAATGGAAAACACATTTGACAGAAGCAGATACTTCAAATACTAATGCTGCATGCATAAGTGAAGCTGTCTAGCACCAACTTTATTCTTTTTTAGTGGGTTTCATATAAGCCTTTGAAGATCTATACCATCCAATTACTTAGTGTGGGACCCACACCATTAGTAAATTAGCAGCTAGATTTCTTATGATGGTATGGTAATATATTGTCTTGATGATAACCCTAGCATTTGTCGAGAGTAAGTAAAAGCACAAATCTCTAAGTTTAAAACAACTGTACATTTGTCTTAAATGTCATGCAAATTTGACGTAGATTTTTCATGTTATTTTCTATCAATTATTTTTTATAGCCTAACAATTCATGCTTTGAAAATCCAACCATCTAGTAAGGTTGCTGATAAAAATAGTACCCTCACAATATATTTGCTAGGGTTGTATATCATTTGTCTTCATTCAAAATGTATATTCATGTAGGTATTTGAGTCGGCGGGGTTCATTAACTCATACTACTTTTGTTGGTTTGGTTTTTGGTGGTTGCTGCAGGTCTGTTCACAGGTTGTTTCGTATCGCTATTCAGTGTATACGCAATCCTTGCACACTTTTCTGGCATGTTCTCTGCTACAAACGAAGCTGGATATATGGAGACTGTTTACCCTGTTTTCAGGTAAACCCCCACTCCACCCCCACAACTATGTGGGACCCATCCACCACCTTAACCCTTAAAATTTATGATCCTGTATTTGCAGAAACCTCCCTAATACCCTTTAGCTAAATTTTGCTTGGAGATCACAACTCCAAATGACAGTAATGCCCTTACATATGAAATTCATGTTCTTCAACACACAAGAATATGTCTCTTGGGCTATGTGGGCCGGGCCCATGCCATACATATATCCGTTAATAAATCAGAGTTATGCTAGAGAGCCCAAAAATTGGACCCAAATTGTTCTCCCAATTGACGTGGCAGTTGAAATGGAGTATCATATTTAAGCTGTGGTTTCAAATTGAATGGGCCCAAATTTTTAAATATGGTACTCTATTTCAGCTGCTAAGTCTGTTGAGGCAGCATTTTGTGTTCAATTTTTGGGCCTTAGTAGCATTTTCCTTAAAAATTAGTCTGATTTGACCGTCTTAACTTATTGTTATTGAACTTTAATATCTAAATTTTCATTATCTTTCACTGTTCACTTATTTGTAGTTGATTGGATGATTAGGATCTGAACATTATGCTTTTTTATTCTAGGGATTTATTTTGATGACATGATGGGGTTTTTTATACCTGCCTGGTATATATATAGATTTTATTGGTCTTGGTCTTGCTTATCAATAAAATTATAGACTTGGGTCTCACACAAATAATGTAACAGTTCAACCCAATTATCAATTCATTAAATGGATTGGGCTGGGCTTGAGCTTAGTTCTTATATCCGCAGGATGAGATTTTAAATCCCAATCTGGCCCAAGCCCAGATTTCTGATGATTTCAATATTAATTTTTTTTTTTTTTTTGATAGGTAGATGATTTCAATATTGATTTGTAGTAATTAACTTGTATATATTTTCTGTGTTGCAGCGTGTTTGCTTTGCTCAGCTTGCACTTGTTTTTGTATGGGTGCAACCTGTTCATGTGGAAAAGCACAAGGATCAACTACACCTTCATATTTGAATTCTCCCCAAGCACAACCCTTAAGTACAGGGATGTGTTCTTGATCTGCACCTCTTTCATGACAGCGGTCGTCGGCGCAATGGTCATCCACCTCATCTTAAAGTCAAGTGGCTTTGCACCAACTCATGTCGACGCCATTCCCGGGATTCTCCTTCTGGTAATTTTATAAACTCATCTACGCATCCTTACGCTTGTTTCAAAACTTGCATAGTTTGCTAGCTAGACCTGTAAATACTTCATTCTTGTCTTTATCATCTGCTAGAGCTTACAGCTAATGATTCTTTGAACATAATACCCATTTTCAGTTTTTCTCTGTGTTGCTCATCTGTCCATTCAACATTTTTTACCGATCGACTCGCTATTGCTTCCTTCGGGTTATTCGTAACATTGTTTTCTCTCCATTTTATAAGGTACAAAATTCTCTAGCTCTTGCTAACCTATACATTCTCAATCATGTATTCTTTGGTTATGTACATAAATTTGCGGATTTGATATACAAAATGAAGTCACTAAAATAAGTTCTGCAATATGATGCCACACAGGTTTTGATGGTAGACTTCTTCATGGCTGACCAGCTAACTAGCCAGGTGAACATCCATCTCTTCTAAAAATTGAATGTAAACATTGTTTGCTCATTTTCATAAGCGTTTAAAGGTATTATAATACAGATGGAAAGAGCTCTTATAACAATATCAATAAGAAGAACCAAACCTATAAACCAAATCCCAATTATTTGGGGATGGCGACGACGTGAATCTTATGCCAGACTTGATGATCACCTCTATGTAGAGCTGTATCTTCGTGCACGACGTACCTAACTATCTATATATGTATACTACTGTCTCCTGTTTTGATCAAATTTTTTCTAACACATAAAAATGTTGTGTTGTTTCTCAATTCAGATTCCATTGCTGAGACACATGGAGACTACAGCATGCTACTTTCTAGCAAAAAGCTTCAAAACACACGAATATGAAGTCTGCCAATCTAGCAAGCTATACAAGGAGCTTGCTTATGTGATCTCATTTATGCCGTATTACTGGCGTGCTATGCAGGTACATATTCAACTATTTTTGTAAATGATTCTTGTTACTTGTTAAGAAAAAATGAAATTTCAGATTCAAATTTAGATGAACCTATTTCTAATTCTCTATATTATATTTACTCATCTATAATTCAAAACTAACATGAGGCATTTTGATGTAATTACCAAGTGTGCAAGAAGATGGTTCGATGAGGGCGACGTTATGCATTTGGCTAACTTAGGAAAGTACGTCTCCGCCATGCTAGCAGCGGGTGCTAGGCTAACATTTGCCAGGCAACCTGATCACCTATGGCTGTTCATGGTCATTGTTACTTCATCAATGGCAACTGTTTATCAGTTGTATTGGGATTTCGTCAAAGATTGGGGAATTCTGAAACCAAGATCCAAAAACCCGTGGCTAAGAGACGAGCTGATCTTAAAGAGCAAGAGCATTTACTACGTATCGATCGTGAGTTTCTCCATATAAGACCGCAGTTTTATCCTTCTTACATATATAACAAACTACATGGAAATTCTTTTTTCGCCAAGTACGTAAACAAATGTGAATTACAGGTTGTGAACTTGGTCCTAAGACTAGTTTGGATAGAAAGCATCACGCATTTCCCTAACAGGGTGATGGAGTCTCGGTTGCTTGGCTTTTTCTTTGCTTCACTAGAGATTATCCGTCGTGGGCACTGGAATTATTACAGGTACTTCTAGTTACACTAGTTATATTTCATATTACCGAAAATAACTAAACGCATGAGAGCATCACCCAATTTCTTGTTAGACTAATCTATTCTATATGATTATATAGGTTGGAGAATGAACACTTGAACAATGTAGGCAAGTTCAGAGCAGTTAATACAGTTCCGTTACCATTCCGTGAGATGGATGCGGATGACTGAAACCATTGCCTAGAAATTGTACAGAGGCCCCAGCAGACATGAAATGAAAGCAATATATGCGTGAAATGCTTCGCGATGGATGCTAGTTAGAAGGAGCCAATATTTCAAAGATGCATATGCTCTCACTGAATTTATTCATCAAACAAGGGCTTTGATTTGAAGCGAACCGGTCGAGGAGGTTTCTTAAAATGAATTGAACAAGGGGGCAAACCTGAAGAAAAATCGGATCGATCTCTTTTGTACAATCAACCATTTCTTATTGCAGTTGAGCTATATCATCATCAGCTGATCTAATGTCATGAATGTTTCTTTATGTCATCATATTGATTCCTTGCTAGAAATCTTTGTTCCTAAGAACTTGACTGTCTATTTTCTTTTTTTTTTTGATCAGTTGAACTTGAGTGTCTATATAACATAAGAATATATGTTGGAGAAAATATGAAGATTGAGTAAAAGACAGCTTAAACTTTGATTACTATTGATGAGAATAATCCCACATGGGATATGAGAGCCTAGCAAACCAAATATATAATTAATAATCCTGGGTCACACCATTCATTGCCAATTGGTTTTTAGTTGGATGCCCACAAACTTAATATGGTATCAGAATGCAGGCGCAAAAGAACGCCGCACGTGAAGGGGCGTGATGAGAATAATCCCACATGGGATATGAGAGCCTAACAAACCCATTATATAATGATCCTGGGTCTAGTTTATAAACAAAAAACAGAGTGGGTATTATTCCCTTTTTCTCCTAAAAACAGTCAAAACTGTCCCCGCTTCTTAAGCTTAACTGGTCCAAATCCTCTAAAATCCTACGTATTCAAATGGCTGGCTTGACAAGCGGCTGATGAAGCAGCAATATATTTTGCTTCATGGATTATCACTATCAGTACGTAAAGCCAACCAATTGAGTTATGAACTGGTATGATGCATTGAAGGACTAAACATAATATATATATACATGTTGTGAAATTAGTATAAATCGAGCACAAAACACAATAGATAAATACTGCCCTTAAGAGAAGATTCGCCCCCTCTTGGAACAAATTCGGGTGCAAGAAGGTTTTTTGGACGATCTCTCTTTAGGGTACAATGATCCAAGCCCACAAGGATCCAAGCCCACAAGGATGCACACCTATGTGGAACGCTGATGAACAGCAGCAGTAAGCTTTCCTCCGGTTATGGGAAGGGAAAAGAAGTAGATGGAGAAGAGAGGAGAAGATAGGTTATTCATCCGACTTCTCTGGAGAGTAAAGTAGGGTATATAAAGAAAGAAAAGGTTGCGTAGGACAACAACAACCTCATTAATGTTACTGCAGTTGAACATTGGAAAACTTGTGGAGTAAACAAGATGGTCAACAAATGGGCTAGGACATAATAAAAAAAATAGGCAAAACAAAGCACACACGTGAAGAAGATGCATTTCCATTAACTATAACATTAAGTATATTCAACATAAATAGTCCCTGACTACAATACCCTTTTCCTACGAAGGCTCCACTCTTAGTGAGTACAAATTTGTCTGATTCAAAAGAAAGTTTAATTCCCACTTACCTTAACAGAGAAACAGAAATAAGGTTACATTGAATTTTAGGAACATGGAGTAGTTTGCTCAGTGAGAGGGTTTTTCCAAATGTGAGTTTGAGAAGAACCTTTCCTTTTCCCACAACTGGTGTGGATCTAGAGTCACCCATGTATGCATGTTCTTCCCCTTCCCTCACTGGAATGTATTATGAGAAGAAATTTCTATCTCCACAAATATGGTGGGTGTCTCTAGAATCAACCACCCACTCCTTCTTCCCAGCCACCATGTTCACCTGTGAAACAACCACAACAATGACATCCCCCTCAACTAAATTAGCTTTGGGAGGGTTGTTGTTTCCATCTCTACGTTTCTTGCATTGAGCTGCATGGTGTCTAGGTTTACCACAAACATAACAGTTCCCTATTTTCTTGAAGCTAGGATTGTGGCCATAGTTAGTAATTCGGTATTTTGGCAAAAGTTCTGTTCCGGAACAATTCAGGTATTATTCGAATTTGCTGTTGAAAAATTATTTAACAAATTCTGTCAAAGAAACGGAGTTCGGTAAATATGCAGATCGGAAATAATTCGAGTATAATTCGAATTCAGTATTTAAAAATTAGCCAATAAATTCGGGTATATATATGTTTATAACATACATAAAAAATGATATTTTATGATAATTTTAAGTTTTTTCTCTTACAATGATCTACTTAATCGGGAGATCATCAATAAAAAAAATCAACCCTTAGATCGTCTCTATATAGTTCTCACAAATGAGTGTAATCTCAGTGTAAGAAAAAGTTGAATTGAACTACACAAAAAGTTGGGTGTAAATATCGGTTCAGGAGAGTCAAGAAACTCAAGAGACTCAAGAGTCAAGACTAGCAAAAGTCTTTGACGACAATCTATAAGCTAGTGTCTATTGGTATACTACGTTAGAGGTTCTATCCAATATAATTATAACAACCTTATTAAATATTGTGGTCCGCTTAAAACTTTAAATGAATGTGGTCCGTTCTTTTCAAGCAATTCGGTTCGGCTCAGAAATTATTCGCGATTCATTCGGGATTGCAAAAGAACTGAAGAATTTTACCGAATCATTGTAATATTCGGGTGAGCGGTACTTTAAAATGGCAGTTCGTACGGTTCGCGAATAATTCGAGAATTATTCGCGAACTTACTACCTATGACTGTGGCCTTTAGATTCGGTGATATGGTTGGGCTTATGATTGTGCTTCTTGAATTTATTATGAGATGGTTTACTGGAGGTTCCTTCAACTAGATTTTCTTTAGAATGAAGCTCCTTAGCCTGATCTGCCTTGTCTTTAAGCCTATTCTTTTCTTCGATTCAGATATAAACTATGATCTCTTTCAGGGTCATGCGTTTTCTGTTATGTTTCATACTATTTTTGTAGTCTTTCCATAATTCAGGAAGTTTTTCAAGAAAGCAGCCAGGCACAAAGTTTTAGGGAGTTCAATATCTTCGTTTTGAGGTCACTAATCAGTACATGATATTCATGATTTTGTGTGGACACATCTTTATCATCAAACATTTGAAAATGCAAGAAATTACCTATGGCATATTTCTGAGCACCAGCATCTTCAGCAACATATTTTTGATTAAGATTTTCCCAGATCTCATATGCAGATTTAAAAGTGCAATAAATATCAAATAGTTCGTTGGACAGAGTACTTAAGATAGTATGGAGACATACCTTATTCGCTTTTGTCCATTCGACTAATTTTTCATCATAGTTTTCCATACGTTCAGTAGGTTGTGGTTGTGTGAGGTATTGAAATAGATTCATCACATCCAGGCTTGAGTAAATCCTTTCTTGCCAGCGTCTGAAGTGAGATCTATTGAATAGATCAATCTTTGAGGTGTCTGGAAGTGATCTCGCTGTAATGAAAGCAGTATCCATAGTTCTTCTCTTAAGATTGTTGTTAAATTAGTATCAATCGAGCACAAAACACAGTAGATAGATCGAGGCGTGTAAACACTGCCCTTAAGAGAAGATTCGCCCCCTCTCGGAATAAATCTGGGTGCAAGAAGGTTTCTTGGACGATCTGTCTCCAAGGTACAATGATTCAAGCCCCACAAGGATGCACACCTATGTGGAACGCTGATGAACATCAGCAGTAAGCTTTCCTCTGGTTATAGGAAGAGCACAAGAAGCAGATAAAGAAGAGACGAGAAGATAAGTTATTCGTCTGACTTCTCTGGAGAGTAAAATAGGGTATATAAAGGGAGAAAAGGTTGCGTAGGACAACAAAAACCCATTAATGTTGCTGCTAGTTGAAAGTTGGGAAACTTGTGGAGTAAGCAAAATAAAACGGTCAACAAATGGGCTAGGACACAATAAAAAAGAGGCAAAATAAAGCCTAACCCCTGCACACACGTGAGGCCCAAGCAGGTGGATTTGCACCCCCTATGTGTGATAATCACGTGCACATGCCCAATTAATGGGTTTCTAAATCAAGCCCCAAAATCCCAACATCGGCTGCCTCACTCTCATGTGCGCGAGGCCCACCTCTATTCTTGCTTACCACTATAGGAGTCACACATTACTTATTAACAAGAGGATAAAGGTTTCACAAGCAATGTGGGACTAAAGAATCTATAGTTATAACACAAGTGGGAAGACAACCATTTATTGAAATAAGACAAAGGGAATAAGAAAAAAATAGGTCCCCCATGTGATGGTATTTTGAAATACTCATAAAATACAATAATATATATATATATATTATTAGGGTAAGGTTATATAGCCCCCTTAAAAAAACCCCCTTGTGGGCCCATATGAAATGCATCCAGGGTCTGATTTTTGGAGAGAACAATCTACATGATAAGCATAATATAATTACCTGAAATCAGCTTGTTCTAAGACTTCTATCCTCAAATCTATCCGTTTTAAATTAGTAGTCAAAATAAAAGTTTAAAACTTGCAAATTTTTTAAGGGCTAATTTAAAGGGGTTAGAAGTTTTAGAACAAGTTGATTTTTTAATATGATGAAATACATAGTGATGAGAACATCCTCTCAAAAAATTAGCTCCTAGATGTGTTATATGTGGGCCCCACAAGCGAGGGATTATATAAGGGAGCTATATAACCTGACCCATATATATATATATCCAAATGGCAAAGAACCAAATATATCAATCCACCAAACCATGCCTCCAAAAATTATTTCATCAGCCTTCTGCAGTTCCATCATTCATAAACAACTTGTTACTTGTGTTAATGGGAGTGTAGAAGTGCTCTTACAATTCAGCATTTTATCTTTGTTGAGAAATTAAAATGGCACCATAAAATTAAACTTGAAGGCAAAAACATAATACAACAAAACCATTTATCTTTATCAAAATCAAGTTTTGGATTATCTTTATGTTGTCCCCATAAGCTGATGTAAATGAGGTGTAGGAATAACTAGGGTATTAATCTATATAATCATGCAGAGTAGCCTTAAGACAAAAAGCGGTCCAGTTTTGGTAAATAAAGAGTATTTTAAGGACGAGTGTGAATTGTTGCACCCACCAAATCCCATTTGCTCATCCATCTACTAATCTCACGTCCTAGGAAACCAAAATACGATTTTCACACCTCAATAAAAAATACTTCCTACTGAAACCCATATGTGCACCCTTTGTCATCTTCTTCTTCTTCAACTCTCTTTTTCTATTTTCTGTGTGTCCGTTTCCAAAAGATCATTTATGATCCTTTCCCCCTTGTTTCTTAAAGAATTTATTAATTTGTTCTCTGCTTCTCTTATCATCTTTGATTCAATTGTTCAAAAAGTCAGTGGTTCCCAACTCTGTTATTCGATTCAGTGGGAAACTCCTCTCTTTACCGATGTTGGTAATTTGATAGAAAATGCATCCAGTACTTCATCAATAGGGTGGTAATTTCGATTCACAAATTCGTTTATCACATTCGATTTCTGAGTCTTGGCTTAGTTAGTCATTAAGGAATAGTTTTATTTGTAATTGAAAAATTAGGGTTCTTTTAATGTTTTATGAACATCTCACACTATGAATTCATATACAACAGAAGAATTTATATTCATATGATGATGCTTATACCAGTGGAAAAGTGAGAAAGACCCTCTTTGATTTATTTTCCAATGTTTAAAGAAGTTTGAAGAGTTACGAGTTTTAATTTGGAGCGAAGATATATAAAAGGGTTCTGTTAAAGGAGTTTGTGAAGCCCCAGACCTTGGACCCATAACCCAACCCGGCTCTCCAGACCTAACACCCGTGGTGACACTATGAGAACAAGTGCGGAAATGAAAACAACTTTTAAAACGACCTTTGTCTTGAAAACTCGGAACATCTTATTAAAAACCGAGACGATGAAGGTTTTGGAAGACAAACAAAATCAGTTTGGAAGAGTATAGAATACATAGATTTTCATCAAAACTCCAGACTACAAGAACACTTTTGAAAAATACTGGGTTCAAAGGAGTTTTAAACACAGAAATTGTTTGGCAATAGTTTATTGAAAACAGTGTATCAGACTCGTTTTAAATCATATTTTGGAACCGTTTGGTTCTCTTAAGCTGGATTCAGAGACTTTAAACTTTCATCTTTTGTCTAGAGTCCAATTCTAGGTCATTCAGTTCGGAAAAATGCACACAAACTTCAGCTTGTGTATTCTGACAACATTTAGGATAAAATCACAGGTAGTTTTAAAGAAAGAGTAAAAATCACTCGGACATGGAATGAAACTCATAAGAATATATATACTAAACTTTAGAAAACAATAGATAAGATTAATAACTACCAATTAGATTTCAATACTTCAAACCATTTGTTCAAATACAAAAAGAGAAAGACATAAAATACGAATTGAACCTTATTTTCTGAAACAATGTTGTCTGAAGAGAAAGAAACTGAACCATTATTTTGGGAAGAAAATGAGAATACTTAAACCCATTACCCATGTGACGTAACATCCTTGACGCCTAAGCTTCCCAATTCTGTCTGAGATCTGGGGGGGGGGGACAAATGTAAGGTGAGCAAAGCTCAGTAAATACAACCAAAACATAGGTTAAAGTGACTAGCACCAACGATTTTCAAACAAATAAATAATACAAACAAACCCTTGCCCGATAATCCAAAGACTGCATGACGAAACAGAAGATCTTTTGTGTTTTAGCAAAAATACCTTAAAAACTAGTGTTAGTCATAGCTTTTGCCAAATTCTTTTTCAATACAGAAATCATTTTTTTGTTCAAAATAGCTTTTCAAAACAGAAGTAAATTTTTAGAACAGTAGGAAAGAGTTTTAGAAAAATTTATCCCAATACTTTTCATTTATTTAATTATGTTCTACTTCCTTCGTCAAGGTTGTTCGGAAAACTAACCACCGTCACATTTGGACTGATCCGGATATAAACAACTCTTCGGAGATGCCCCTCAAGGCGGTGCCACTTTGGACAAACACAACATTACTTTCTCAATACCACATTCACAACATTACAACTGACGAAATTATGTTTTATTGAATCATGTTAAACTACTCTTATGGAGCACTTGATACCTTTCTTTGGCATCACTAAATCAAGGTTACTAAGGCAAGCTACCTTACAACCCAAGGTTTACTTTTTAAACCTCTCATCTTACCTCGTTATGTTCCGATAGTTTTTAAACATAGTCACTCATGATCACACAACCCAAAAACAATACTCTTTTATGCATGAAAATCTTTTTGAAAATCCACATATAGTTTGGAAAAAATATGATTTTATAAGAAAATTACGAAAACAGAGAATTTTGAAAAATAAGTTTTAGGATAGTGGTTCTCCCTACTTTTTTTGCTTAAAATCCTCGAGGTTTTATGAATGGTTATTCTCCAAAGGTCTTCTAGAACTCCATACTTTGATATAGATTTCTTCTTCAACAATGGTTTTAGAAGAAAAAAATATAAACAAAAGAAAAGAAAAGAAAGAAAGAAGAAGAAGAGAAAAGAAGAATTTGAAGGATTTTCAGTTTTCTTCTTCTTCAATTTGAAAGAAAAAAACAGAGAGAGAGAGAGAGATAGAGAGAGAAAGTGGATTTGGGAGTCGAACTAGGGAGGTGGATAGGTATTTATAGGGTTCGAACTGCCCCCATCCTTATCCCACAACACTTCAAAAAAATTAAAAATCCTCCTTTAGAATTATCCAAATATAATTTAGAAAATATGATAATTGTACTAGCTTATGTAGAAGTCGAATTCTACACAAGAGAGGCTGATTTTTAGCTTCTAAAATTTGTCTAAATTTAATGGTCTTGATAAAAATCAAGTCAATCCAACGGTTGTAATTATCTACTACGAATTGGAGACAAAATAGGGATAAAATCTATGTTTTAGTAGATAATTCAAAATGGAGAATTTTTAGAATTTGGAAAACCTTTTTGGACGGTTAGGATTTACTAGAGTTTTGATAAATATGATCTAGTGGTTGAAATTCATTACTTGTTTTCCAAGTTTAAATATAAGCCTATAATTTAAAAGATAATGTAGTATTTATCTAGAAATAAATAGGTGTTTATTATTTTCAAAACCTTTTAAAACCTAGAGTTTTGTTTTAAAAGAATTTTTAAAACCCAAACTCTCCCAAAAGTGGCACACCCTCTTGCTGCCCACGTTTTTTGTATGTGCATGGGGTCCACTTGGACACCCCACACTTAAATAAATATTATTTTATATATTTTAGTTTCTTTTCTCCTTTAAAACTCTAAAATGATTATTTCATTTTATTTTATGCATGCGTAGATCCTAGGGCAAGGTTTCTATGTTTCCACTCCATTATCTAACTATAATTTTTTGGACTTATATTCAAACTATTTTATGGGATATTTTGGGCCCATGGACTTAAAGCCCACTTCCGGGTCCAACCTAAAGTAAGAAAATTCTCGGGTGTTACACTAAATTTCGTCCTGAAATTCAAAAACACAAAGCGGGATCTGGCAACATACCTGAAGATAATTCCAGATACTTTTTTAGAATAGTCGATTCTAACTCCCAAGTTTCTTCCTCTGGGCTATGATGCTGCCATTACACCTTCACATACTGGATTGTCTTGTTACGAAGTTCTTGAACTTTCGTAACCAAGATACAAAACAGTTTAACCTCACACGTAGTATCCTCATTGAGTTCGACATCTTGCCAGCCAATGAGATGTGATGGTCAGTGTGATATTTTCAGAGCATAGATACATAAAAAACATTATGTACTCCCGCAAGCTGTGACGGTAATGCTAATCGATAAGCTGTAATACCCCAAGAAATTCTATAGTGTAAATATTCAACACTTGACCAACATAATTAAGTTAGTATAAAAGTATGCCCATTTGGATGAGTATTGATTTGAAAAATAAATTTTTTATATGCATGGTAATATGCATAGAAACTCATAATATACTTTAAGAGAGTTATCTCTAAAAAAAATAATTAATTAATTAATTAATTAATTAATTAATTAAATATTAATAATAATATTTTATTATAAAAACGTGGGCTGCTGCTACGGTAGCCGCCATGTACTGTAGCAGCCCACTAAATGGAATAAAAAATATTTTTTATATTAAAAAAAATTAAATATTAAAATAATAATAATAATAATAAAATCTCAAAATTTTCCTATATAAACCCCCCTTATTTCCTTCTTCAAAACACAAATTTTCTCTCCCTTCCTCTCATTTTCAATATATCAAACTTCCCTT
>MVGT01001721.1:68120-116160 GCA_002174775.1 Macleaya cordata | reverse complement strand
GTTAGAGAGTAATTTCTCTTCAAAGTTACTGATTTTTCAAAAATTGTTAAAAAGTTGAAATTATATTTTCTGAGTTTTTACACGTCCGTATCAGTACTTAGGATGCATATTTGGGCCCTTTTTTTCAGAATTGGCCTTCGGCTATTTCTGATGAAATTGTAGACTGTGAATCTAGTTTTTATAATGGGTTTATTTGTAAAATTCGGATTTACGGTTAAGTATATATGCCTATTTTACTCGACTGTATGCAGTTTACACGAAAATTATTTTTAAAACATTACATTTTTATTTTTATTTGACTTGGACTGATTTTGACGAGTCAATGAGCATTGACCTAAATATTGGTTGACTTGAATTGACTTTGACTTAGCTAGAGACTTAAGTTGACCTTTACATTGACTTAGTTGACCTTTACATTGACTTAGTTGACTTGGGCCTGACTTTAAGGTAACCAATGTTGACTAAAGTAGACTATTAATAAAATGTTTTTAAATTCATTGTATTTCAAAAGTAAAGAAAATCAGTTTTATTCGATATTTTTACTTACACATCTATTACACTAATCACGCTTTAGTTTTCGGACTCGGTGAATCGGGTCGGATTTAGAGTATCGAAAATTGGGGTGTGACATAAGCCAACTCTCTAACTCATTCGAGTATTTCGAATGGTCCGATATAATGAGGTGATAACTTCCCTCTCTTCCCGAATCGCTTGATTTCGGGCCTAAGACTCACTTTCAAGAATACTGGTTGCCCACGTTAATCTCAAGTGGTGTCCTCTTATTATCCGCATAACTCTTCTGCCTACTTTGCGTTGTCCGAATTCGTTCCTTGATGAGTTGCACTTTCTTTGTGGTTTCTTGGATAATATCAAGTCATAGCACGCTCCTCTTACTAACCTCTGTCCAACACAAGGGTGTTCGATATGGTCTCCCATATAACGCTTCGTAGGGCGCCATTCCAATGCTCGCCTGGTAGCTATTGTTATACGAGAATTGGATGAAAGGTAACAGTTTGCTCCAACTCCCTTGAAAGTCCATCGCGCATGCTCGTACCATATCTTCTAAGATTTATATTGTCCTTTTTGATTGGTTGTCGGTCTGAGAATGATACACTATGCTAAGTTGAAGCTTCGTCCCCATTAAATTTTGGAATCCTTCCCAAAATTTTGATGTGAAAAACGGATCTCGATCCTACACTATTAACAATGGTACACCATGGTGTATAATAATTTCCTTGATGTAGAGCGCACTTAATGTAGCAATCATATCAGTTTGCTTACATGCCGACTTGATGAGTCTATCGATGATCAGCCAAATACTATCGTGACATTGTCGGGTTTTTGCTAAACCGTTGACGAAGTCCATATTAATGATGTCCCACTTCCACTCTGCAGTTTCTAGTAGCTTCAATGGTCCCGCCGATTTCTGGTGTTCGATTTTAACTTGTTGACAGATGAGACACCTTGCAACACATTGTGCCACATCCCTCTGCATCCCTTTCCACCAGAATCACCTTTTCAGGTCTTTGTACATCTTCGTGCTCTCTGGATGTATCGAGAATGTAGACTCGTGCGCCATCGTTAAGATCTCCTTCTTTAGCTCCTCTTTTTTGGGTATGCATAACCGACCCTGAGATAATATTCTACCGTTCGCTCCTAGGGTCCCCTCCGGAGGTGCCTCGCTCGCTTGAATTTGCGCTCGCATCGCTTGAAGCATCGCGTCTTGCAGTTGAGCTTCCACCACTGTCTTGAGAACGACAAGTTCTGCTACAACGTGTGCTAAGTATGCACTCTCTGCTCCTTCCCTAACTTGAAGATCGTACTTTGCTACCGTTTCTAGCATCTTAATAAAGGCTAATGTTCCGTGATTCTTCCTACTAAGCGCATCTGCTACAACGTTTGCCTTTCCCGGGTGGTAATTCATTGTAAAGTCGTAATCCTTCAAGAATTCCAGCCACTTCCTTTGTTGTAAGTTCAGGTCCTTCTGCGTGAATATGTACTTCATGTTCTTATGGTCGATGAAGACCTTAAACTTCTCTCTATAGAGGTAGTGTCTCCTCAGTTTAAGTGCAAAGACAACTGCTGCTAGCTCCAAATCGTGAGTCTTCAACTGACGTGACACATACGCTACTACCTTTCCTCCTTACATTAGCTCACCTCCTAATCCGTTACTTGACGCATCATAGTAAATGATATATCCTACTCTTAGTTCTGGCGTTACAAGTATTGGTGCAATAGTAAGTCGTTCCTTCAGCTCCTCAAAAGACTTCTCACATTCCTCGCTCCATTCGAATTTGACTCCTTTCTTCATCAGCCTCATCATTAGTGCTGCGATCCTGAAAAAATTCTCTACGAATTGTCGATAGTAGCCCGCCAATCCTAAGAAACTATGGATTTCAAAAACTTTCTTCGGTCTCTCCCATCCAACTACCGCCGCCATCTTATCTGGATCCACCGCTATCCCTTGTTCTGATATAACATGTCCTAAGAATAGCACTTCCGTCATCCTGAAAGTTGCATTTGTTCTTCTTTCTATATAACTGGTGCTCTCGGAGTGTTTGCATCGCTGTCCCCAGATGCTCCTCATTCTCTTCTCGCGTCTTCGAGTAGATCAGAATATCATCTATGAATACAACTATGAATTTATCTAGGTATGGCCTAAACACTCTATTCATTATGTGAGACCCCAGCCCTTAAAATTAGTAGAATAAATATAAATTTTTTTTTCTAAAAAAAAAGGGTTTTTAACTTGGTTGTAGACCACGGGTTGGCCTGACCCACGGCTCAACACGCAAACTCGCTCATGGTGGGTTGGAAACCCACTGTCCCTCTCCTTATGTTTCAAAAAAAACCACAAAAAAAACAAAAAAGAGAAGGGAAGAAGAGACGTTAGAGATATAGAGAAAGCTAGGGAGAGAAACTTTAGGGAGAGAAGGAAAAGAAGAAGAAGACGAGGAGAAAGATGGAGAGAAGAGAGATCGAGAGCAGATCTAGCAGGGGGGTTCGAGCTCAACCTCCCCCTCCTTTTTCCTTCTTCTCTTGGGTGAAATTTCTAGCCCTAAAACCTCTTATCTTTGTTGAATTATTTTTTAAAAACTTAGGGTTTTCTCCATTTGCTTTGTTGATGTAGGTCTTGTGGGAGAAGGAGTTTAATGGTGGAGAAGATCATGTCTTAAGTATGATTTTGAAGTTGAGGTAAGTTTTAAACACCCTCATCTCACAAATTGAAAGTTTTGGTGAAGAAAAATGAGGGTTTTAATCGAAATTCGAACTTTTGGTGAAGGCATTAATCTCTTAAGCAAAATATTTTGTTGGTAAAGGTGTTTGGAGAGAGATTCATCCAATTTTGAGATAATTTTTCATTCCCTCTTACTATGGTTTTATTTCTTGTTGAAATGAGGAAGTATTTTGATAAGGAAATCATAGAGTTTGCTTTGTGATGGAGAAGATTTCCATGTTAGTGAAATTGAGTTGTAACTCCACTTGGATTGTAAGCCATTGAATGAACTTTTTGGACTGATTTTCCCTAGTTTCATGGTAAAGAATGATGTTTGATAATGGAAAATATAAAATGGATCTTGCATAATTATGGTGGATGGTGATCCTTAGACTTAGATGAGCTTTTGTCGACTGTTTTGGCTAATTTGGGGCTGCTAGTAACTATTTAAAGGTGGAACTCACCTAAGTTAGGTTTATTGGATGATGCAAAACACAAAGGAACCTTACATATTACTTGTTGATGATAAATCCTAAGCTTACAAAGGGTTTTATGGCCTAGTTTACTTATTTTCGACTGTTTCGAAAACTTTGAATTATATTGGAGAGTTGTGGTGAAATTCACTTTATTTGGGACTTTAGGTGATAGTCTTGACTTATCATTCGGTTAAAGGATGGTTAGGATTTTTCTTTGGTATAGGCGAAGTACTATTCCGACTAGCCTGTGAGGTCTAAAGCAGTACCCTAATTTGTTGTTGGTTGACTTGGTTCTTACTTTGTGTACTTTTAGGGTGCCGTGATTTAAAAACTGAAATTATTAAACTTTATACTTTTCCCCTATTTATGTGATTTTTGGTTCTAAGTACTAGAACCTAATATTTGTTTCTTTTATTTTTTCCCCTTTCCCCAGCTGGTGAGCTGGATGTTGCTGACTCTCTGGATAACGAGGATCAGTTTTTGTATCATTAGAGGTAGGTGGTCAATCCATCTTAATAACACCACCTTATTTCAAAACCATGTTTATAAACTCTATATAATTACTTTGTACGAAAAGCATGGCATGTGACTGCTTGACTAAAACAGATAAATTAGAAATTGAAATGTCTTAAGATGATATATCTTGTTACCTTATCTATACCTCACATGAATGAATGAAACTCATGACTTCAAAACTACTGCATGTTTTTATGATGATTTGTCGGATCCAGTGACTGTGACATGGTTAATTAAGAATAACCTGTTTTATGCTAATATCATGTTTTAGGAATTCTTATCACGTTCTCATGATGATTGGATGTCTTGGGTGTTTTTAAGAATCTTATACGTGTTGTTAAAAAAAGGTATTAGTATTAAAAATGATTGACTTATGCTTGATAAACATGTGGTTGTAAGTTGAGAGATTTACCATGTGACTAATTATGCTCTTAAGAGAAACAAATGATATACTCTTTTGCCGTGAATGCCTTGATGGGTGTTGGAGCGGTCCTCACTTGATTGAGAATTCACAATGAAACAAGGTGCTCGTGTGTAGTGTGGTTGGATTGGTACCCCTCCTTAATCGTTTTGGTCCTTGGATCTGTCCTACGGATTATTGCTTTGATTCTTGGTTCCTGTCCTGCGAAATTTCTACATAATCGCTTCGGGCCTTGGACCTGTCCTATGGATAATCGTTTTGGTCCTTGGTTCCTATCCTGTGGAACTATCATTTGGGTTCTGGGAGTTGTTCTGTGGATTGTCGCTTTGTGCCTCGGACCCATCTTGCGGATTTGAGTATCCAGTTCCACCCCCACAATGGATGTGTGAAATTATAAAATGGCTTTCAAATGTATAGTATGCATGTTTTATAACTATATGGTTTTTTTTTTATCGAATTACCGTTGCATGTTGATGGGATTAGGATGGTTGATTTACCTACTGAGTTTCTCACCCAATTCATTATCGTGGGTTTTACAGTTGACGCTTTAGCGGGGCTGTGAGGTATTACTCCTGTCGAGGGATTCTCGTGTTTTTGGGTTCGATGTGGGTTTTCCCTTTCTTCATTGATAGTGGATGCTTTACTACGTCCACTTTGTGTTTTGAGACTTATACTTTATTTGATGGCTTGGGTTGTGAGCCTTATACTACTTAAGTTTGTATATGAAATACTTCCTATACTTTATCTCTCTCTCTCTCTCTCTATATATATGTTATGACAGGAACAACAAGTATAATTTTATACCATATCGCAGTTATAAGTATGGTTATATAAGTAAAAAGAATGGTGTAGTCATTGCATATGACTCGCAGAGTACAGTTATATTGGTAGACATTAATCTTGTATATGTGTCTCCTGGTCCCTTTGGGATTGCAGTTGAAAAAAAAAATATATGGGTGGCATTGTTGTGCCTACACTTAGTTTTGTTTACTTCCGTTGCGTATTTTTATACTATGCACTGTGTTTATCAGGTGGTGAAAGGCTTAGTTTACAGGGGAGACTCTGCCAGATTTGAGTATTGTTTGTGGATTGCCAGTGACATCCTGTGTTTGGGAAATCGAGGTGTCACACATTAGGTCCATGAATGCCGCAGGTGCGTTAGTCAGTCTGAATGACATAAGAAATTTGAAGTATCTGTAACGAGTACTAAACGCGGTCTTTTCGATGTACTTCTCTCGAATCCTTAGCTGATGATATCCCGAATGTAAATTGATCTTCGAGAAATGCTTCGCTCCTTGTGCTCCTCTTTTGTCCGAAAGTCCATGTTGTGCTATGATGTGGTGAAAGTTAAGTTGTCGAAAAATACAAGACTTAGTGTGAATAATCACCCAGTAGCCGACCACCTTCATTCCGTTCACAACATGGTTGCTCCTTCTTGGGTGGTCAACCAAACGATGCTATACCATGTAGTAGGTGCCACACGAATGAAGAGCTTACTGCTTTTCATCACACCTTCGTCGCCATCCCTATTCTTAACTAAACACCACGTATCCTCCGAGTAGAATCTGACCGTCTTCATCTTCGTTGATAAGGTAGGTTGTCTTGATGTAATACTCCTCGATATCCTTCCGCTGGTCTCCATAGCAAGATAAGTGAGGTATATAAACTTCACATTTATCTCCTCAAACTAAACAACTTCGATTCTCACTAAGGAGAATAACTAACTTACTAATCCGAGAAGGCTAACTAACTTCCCTTAAGAAGTCGAAACACAAAACATGAACCCAGAGGGTTCCAGACAGATGCATAAAGTACCAAACTATACTAACGCAAACCTCGATCGAGTCTTTGTAGTCACGCAATGCGTACATCACATCATCTTCCACCAGTGAGGCTCCTTCAGTTGTTACTTTACTTCGTTCCACGTCATACGTGTCCACCATCATGTTGATTGAATGGTCCAGGCCGTTCCAAGCATCAACAAAACAAGAAACAAACAACTAGGGTTTATGCATAAACAATTCCTATTGTTATCTAAACATCAAACAATTCCATTTTATATCTAAGTTTTTTAGTTGTTTAACCCACCCCAAAACTAACCTAACCAATTAAGAACTTGAAACGTAAGGACTCAAATCACACAAGCCCAGTAAATGTGGAACTTGTGCTCTGATACCAATCTGTGATGCCCCCGACTCGTGACCCGACCCGGATCACTAGACCCAAGACCCGTGGTGTCACTATGAGAATAAGTGCGGAAATAAAAACAACTTTTAAAAAGACCTTTGTCTTGAAAACTCGGAACATCTTTTGAAAAACGAGACAATGAAGGTTTTGGAAGACAAACAACATCAGTTTGGAAGAGTATAGAAGACATAGATTTTTATCAAAACTCAAGAATGCAAGAACACTTTTGAAAAATGCTAGGTTCAAAGGAGTTTTAAACATAAAAGCAATTTGGCAATAGTTCATTGAAAACAGTGTATCAGACTCGTTTTAAACCGGATTTTAGAACTATTTGGTTCTCTGTAAACTAGACTCAGAGACCCTCAAATTTTGTCATTTGTCCATAGTCCATTTCCAGGTCATTCAGTTTGAAAAAATACACACAATCTTTAGCTTGTGTATTTTTACAGCATTTAGGTTAAAATCACAGGTAGTTTTAAAGAAAGAGTGACAATCACTTGGACATGGAATGAAACTTATAAGAAGAGATATAATAAACTTTAGAAAACAACAGATAAGATCAATAACTAAAAATTTGATTTCAATACTTCAAACCATTTGTTCAAATACTAAAAGAGAAAGACTAAAAATACGAATTGAACCTTATTTTATGAAACAATGATGTCTGAAGAGAAGGAAACTGAACCATTGTTTTGGAAAGAAATTGAGAATACTTAAACCCATTACTAATGTGATGTAACATCACTTATTGTTTGCTATAAGAAATAATAACCTACTTGTCTTCTATCAACGATTACTACTCCAATCCTTGACGCCCTCCGAGATCTGTGGGAGGAAAAACGTAGGGTGAGCACAGTTCAGTAGGCACAAAAATAGGTTAAAGTCACCAACACCAACGATTTTCAAACAAACAAACAACACAAACAAACCCTTGCCCGATAATCCAAATTATGCATGACGAAACCTTAAAAACTGGTGCTAGTTATAGCCTTTGGCCAAATTCTTTTTCAAAACAGAAATCAATTTTTTTGTTCAAAATGGCTTTTCAAAATATATTTATTTAATTATGTTCCACTTCCTTCATCAAGGTTGTTCTGAAAACCAACCACCGTTACTTTTGGACGGATCCGGATATAAACCATTTTTGCGGAGATGTCCCTCAAGGCGTTGCCACTTTGGCCAAACACAATATCACTTTCTTAATACCACATTCACAACATCACAACTGATGAAATTACGTTTTATTGAATCATGTTAAACCTTTCTTATAGAGCACTTTGAAATATTACCTATTCCCAGGTGTATATGGAAGGGGGATCAATATCTACCAATTTAAAACTTAATACACGATAAGAGCTAAATGATACGAAATTGAAATAAACAAGTATTGACTTATTCGATTCTCAAATGCAGAATTTAAGGAGAATCAAATATTTCAATCTTGCACAAAAATCATTCACATGTATATAATCGGCACAAATGATTTTTGTTGACGGGGAAAAACCTAATAGAAAAAACCTCGGGACCTAGTCCAGAAATTACCACTAAGAGTTACAAGAAATCTTACAACCGTTCACATCGACCACACGAATCCCTTCGTGCAAAAATTCGACCGGTCTTTCTTCGCGACTCGAATCCACGAACTGCCTCTTCAATGGTGAGTAAGTGTGCCTCCAACTCAGAATCCACCAAGTCTCACACTTGTGTACTTGAATCCACAAGCTCCACTTGAACCCTGTCAAGTATGCAGCTCACCGGAGCTTCGTCGACGACCTCATCGGAACTCCGGTGACTGTAAAGTGCTGGAAAGTTTTGAGTTTCTAAGCCCTGCTAGATCTTCATGCTAGATGGATGTACTAAACTTTTCTAGCTACGATGAAGGTCTAAAGAGAGTTAGTATGGAACAACTCTCAAGGAAGAAAGAATCTTCTCCTCACAAAAGCTTAGAAGAATCAATCATGGAGAAGATGACAAAAGCTAGTTTTTTGAATATTCCTTATTCTCTCAAAACTCTAACTATTCTTTCTTTTACCTTTTTAGTTAACCTAAAATGTTTGTCTTAGTCCTATTTATGGACAAGAAACAAAACCTAGGTTAGTTATAGCAAATGACCAAAAAGGGCATAAGAACCCTAGCCACAAAACCCGCATAACCCAGACCCTCAGAGTCCAGAAAAGAGGGTTCTGGGCAGCTAGTATTGATACTCCATTTGAGTAGTATCGATACTAGTCTAAAATCAGTTGGCAGTCGCTTAAGAGGAGTATCGATACTCCTGTGGAGGAGTATCGATACTGACCTGATCTATTGTCAACAAATCAAGGCAGTATCGATACTCCCTTAGGGCAGTATCGATACTGGCCTGATCTGTAGTCAACAAGACAGGGCAGTATCGATACTCCCTTGGGGCAGTATCGATACTGGCCTGATCTGTAGTTAACAGATCAAGGCAATATCGATATTCTCTTAGGGCTGGGGCAGTATCGATACTGCCCTGATCTGAAGTTAACAGATCAAGGCAGTATTGTTATTCTCTTGGGGCATTATTGATACTGGCCTGATCTGTAGTCAATAGGTCAAGGTAGTATCGATACTCCCTTGGAGTAGTATCGATACTCGTTTGCCACAATAGAGAGAATGACCTTTAAAGAAGTTCTTATGATCTAGGTTCATTTAGCTAATGATGCTTAGTTCTTATGCAATCTGGCTACCTATGAAATGATAGTAGAAGTTTACTTACCAACATGAGGTCTGTTCCGGTGACGAGATTAAGTCCGATAGAGTGCTTTCGCTCTGATTCTCGATGATGTGAGTTTGCATAGAGGGAAACCCTAACACTCACTCAACCACGGACAATACATTGAGTACATTGTTCTATCATTAATATTGATAAACCCAAAGGGAACACCTTAACACTCACTCAACCATGTCATCAATCATCCTTTGCATCAAACTTCCCCAGATGCTCACGGTCTCTCAATATGTAGCATGTACTTCCAAAAATCCGAAGATAATTCAGATTTGGCTTCTTCCCATACCACAGCTCATACGGAGTGTTTAGGGTCTTGGACCTTATGTAAACCCGGTTTACAAGGTAACAAGCTGTGGAAATAGCTTCTCCCCAAAACCTTTGAGCAAGACCGTTGCTATGAAGGAGCACTCTTGCCATTTCTTGAATCACACGGTTTTTTCTTTCGGCAACCTCATTTTGTTGAGGAGTGATTGGTGCCGAGAATTCATACTTGATTCCATGTTCACCACAATAGTCTTCAACTTTGGTGTTATGGAATTCGGTTCCTAGATCACTTCGAATTCTTTTATCCCACCCCAATTTTCGGTACTCTAAATCCGACCCGATTCGCCGAGTCCGAAAACCAAGGCGTGATAAGTGTAATAGAAATATAAGTTAAAGTAATAAATAAAATTCATTTGCTTTATTTTTGAAAGACAATGAATTTAAAACATTTAGATAATGATCTACTTTAGTCAGCATTGGTTACCTTAAGGTCAGGACCAAGTCAACTAGTCAAAGTCAACTTATATCAAGGTCAAACAAAATTACTATTTAGGTCAACGCCCTTGACTCGTCAAAGTCGGTCAAGTCAAAGAAAGATGAAAGCCAAATGTTTAAAAATAATTTTTGGTGTCAATTGCACATAGTTGAGTAAAGTATTCATAAATATCTAACTGTAATTCAATATTATAAAAATAAAATCATTCTGAAAACTAGATTTAAAGGTCTACAACTTCATCAAAATAATCCTAAGCTAATTCTGATCATAAGGGGCCCAAATATGTGTCCGAAGTACTGTCATGGACGTATATACAAATTTAAGAAAATAATACCAGATTTTTAATAAAAACTGAAAATCAGTGATTTTAAACTGAAATTCCTCTCTAACCAGAAATCCAAATGCGTATTATAATACCTTTTTGAAAAGTATAAATCGAAAGCTATAATTTTGATAGAAATAGACTCGGCTCAATTTTGAGCAGAACATGTTCAAAAACACCATTTCGTAAATCTGACCGTAATTACAGAAATTACACAATTTCGTATAAAATCTACTTACTTTAATTATTTATGACGAAAATTAAATATTAATTAATACATAAATTATAAAATTTAAAACTTAACATCTAAGTTTATAAGAATATTAAAACAATAAGAATTAATACAAAATAACCCTTATCCCAAATGATAGAATAGTAGTTTAATCCATCAGTTACATTTATAACAGCTTGAATAACTCTAGCTATCTGCTTCTTAATCTGCACATCCTATTATCTTTCATCCTCACCGTAACCTGTGGGAGGATTTAGGGGTGAGTAAACTCAGTAGGCAAATATCAACTCAAAAATAATAGATTGAAAACATGATTCATCAAAATCACAAGAATAATTAACTGATGAACTTGTAAATAAATTACCATTAAATGATTTATTTTTCAACCATTTAATATTTTATCTTCATTAAACCGAGTAACAACCGCTTCCTCAGGTAGAAACAACGGTCGACCACTTCCTCAGGCGGAAACAACGGTCTAAGGGGGTCTCCCTTTTCCTATCCATATGATTAATGTTTACATAATCCTTTTTAGATTTATCATCAATCTAAATCAATTTTTATCACTTAAAAATAAATAGTGATCACATTTAATAAAATGCATATTTAATTTGTAACTAATACAAAATAATTCATCTCTATGCATTTTCATAACAAAACATAAAATAAGTTTTAGTTATAATAAAGAGAAGTTCCACATATCCACCTACTTTAATTTGATGACAAAAACCTTGTCTTTTGTTCATCACCTTGTTGTTGAAAATTCTCTTCTTTGAATATTTGAATAATTATAACTAATTAACAAGAATATTAATTAGATGAAATGGGAAGAAAAAGAAATAAAAAAGTATTAGAAGTTTAGAGAGATATGTTAGAGAGGGAGAAGGAAAACCAATTTCAGAAATAAAGAAATGGTTTGGGGTGTATTGAAAACTAAAATGAAGGGGTATTTATAGTTTTTAGCCACAATTACTGTAGCGTTGCTGTAGCTAATAGTAAATAACGGCTACTGTAGCAATGGAGTAGGTGGGTACTATAG
The DNA here is from genome assembly GCA_002174775.1 of Macleaya cordata. Lineage (NCBI taxonomy): Eukaryota > Viridiplantae > Streptophyta > Magnoliopsida > Ranunculales > Papaveraceae > Macleaya > Macleaya cordata. The sequence goes on along the minus strand of MVGT01001721.1, from coordinate 104,241 downwards.
AGATTGTGTCTTAAATAGTAATCAGGTGAATTAAAACATGTGTTACTGTAGCGGCAGCTTACTGTAGCGATGGCTGCACAATAACACGTGAAACATATTTTTACTGTAGCGACGGCTGCTTGCATATAAATGTGTATACTGTTCGTATATTATTCATATATACGTATATTATTCATTTTTTTACACAAAAATACTTGATTTACTTCGTTTTGTAAATCTAGTTCGCATTGTACAATTTAGTACTTTAACGAATCACGCACATATACGATACTATTCAAATATATATTATTATTCATTTATACTTTACTATTCACTTATTTAATCATTTGCCTTGTTTTATTTTTAAATCTAATTCAGGTAGTATAAATTGATACTATAGTGTGCACATATACGGTATTTTTCGGGTATATATACTATTTAAGTGTATAGTCACTATTCACGTATACGGACATTATTCATGTATACGTCTACTATTCACAAAATATTATTCATCAAATTCTTTTCATATAACTTAATTTATGCATTATTGGATAATGTCACTATTAATGTGACATTATTCACGTATACAGTACTATTCACATATACACAATTATTCACCAATGTGTTACATTATTTATCAAATACTCTTTATGGAGTATAATTTAAATATTATTATCACTTAGATATTATTCATCAAATAATATTCATGTATACAGTATTACTTATGTGTATGCACTTGGGGTACATACGGAACAAACTTCGGCATTAACTTGACTATCGAAATTAAGTATTAGTTTGAAGAATTAAATTTTTTTGGGTATTACATTATCACCCCCTTAAAAGAATTTCTTCCCGAAATTTTAAACCAACCAAAATTAATCATACCTAGAAATAACTTAGGTATTTTGTTCACATCTCGGACTCGAGCTCCATTATTTGAACTTAGCTTCGTCTGGTGTTGTCTTGCTTCTAAATTTCTCTATTGAATTGCGATGTGGTGAAATTAAGATTGTTGGAGAATACATGATTTGGTGTGGATAATCACCCAGTGGCTGACCTCCTTCAATGTTTTTACTTAGCCACACTCTATCTTAGATGATCAGTCCAAACATTGCCATCCTATGTGGTATGTGTCATACATATGGAGAACCGATTGCTTTTCATCACACTTCCATCGCCATCTCTTATCTCAAAATAACACCATGTATCCACTGTATGTAAAAATGTTGCGTTACTTCAATATTCTTGCAAAATTTTGCATTCAAAAAGTTATCTTGGTGTTTGTATCCTCGATGTCCGTCCAACAATTTCGATTAATAAATTATACTAAGTGTTTAAACTTCATGTTTACTTCTTCGAAAGAATAATTCTAATTATTCAAATAACGAGTGCAAATTAATTTTCTACTCGCTTGAAATAGATTAATGTTACCCGATATGATACCAACCTATTTACTTTCAGGATTACATCATATCTAACCATCTCAAATGAGATCAAACCAACAATTGGTTCTTGACTAATCATTTCGATCAACACAAATCTTATCGATTCCAACAACATCAATCGACTTTCCTCAAAAATGTCAAAGCACACAATAATAACCCAAATGTTATAAGCATAGATATAAAATGTATCGAGATGTAGCAATATATAAGCATGTCATTGAAATCGTATCGCGAGAATGTCACCCCATTTTTCACTAAATTCCTTAAATTGGAATGGCTCTATGTGATATATATTATCTTCTTTTACCGTCGTGTCATAGTTGTTTTCTATGATCATTTTGGTTGAATAGATCAACTTCATCCATGCACCGCTGCTATAGAAAATAAACAATTCCTACTTAGTTCTTACTTGCAGCAAACCTTAGTTATAACTACATATAACCAACTGTATTATAATAAATTTTTTAGTTATTATCCCAACCGAAATAATATAGGATTTATCTTAATTTATTTTGGTTCTAGGCTGAATACACTCTAACTCCATCCTAAATGTAAGGAAGTAAAAGAAAGAAATTCCAAAACATATAATTTAAGTACGCGATAAAACAAAAAATAATTTTATCTAAAAATGAGAATTTGAAATTAAAAGAAAATTTAAAACTTACAAGCCCAAGTGATCAGGAACTTGTTCTCTGATACCAAGCTGTCACACCCCGATTTTCGGTACTCTAAATCCGAGCCGATTCGTCGAGTCTGAAAACCAAGGCGTGATAAGTGTAATAGAAATGTAAGTTTAAGTAATAATTAAAACTCATTTGCTTTACTTTTGAAAGACAATGAATTTAAAACATTTAGATAGTGATCTACTTTAGTCAACATTAGTTACCTTAAGGTCAGGTCTAAGTCAACTAGTCAAGGTCAACTTATATCAAGATCAAGTAAAATTACTGTTTAGGTCAATGCCCTTGACTCATCAAAGTCGGTCAAGTCAAAGAAAGATGAAAATCAAATGTTTAAAAATAATTTTTGGTGCCAATTGCACATAGTTGAGTAAAGTATTCATAAATATCTAGCCGTAATTCAGAATTAAACAATTAAAACCATTCTGAAAACTAGATTTAAAGGTCTACAACTTCATTAGAAATAACCTTAAGCTAATTCTAATCATAAAGGGCCCAAATATGTGTCTGAAGTACTGTTATGGACGTATATACAAATTTAAGAAAATAATACTAGATTTTTAATAAAAACTGAAATTCAGTAATTTTAAACTGAAATTCCTCTCTAACTAGAAATCCAAATACGTAATATAATATCTTTTTAAAAGTATAAATCGAGAGCTATAATTTTGTCAGATAGACTCGGCTCAATTTTGACCAGAACATGTCCAAAAATACCATTTTGTAAATCTGACCGTAATTACAGAAATTATATAATTTCGTATAAAATCTAATTACTTCAATTATTTATGACGAAAATTAAATGTTAATCAATACGTAAATTATACAATTGAGAACTTAACATCTAAATTCATAAGAATGTTAAAACAATAAGAATTAATAGAAAATAACCCTTATCCCAAGTGATAGAATAATAGTTTAATCCATCAGCTATATTTATAACAACTTGAATAACTCAAGCTATCTGCTTCTTAATCTGCATATCCTATTATCTTTCATCCTCAACGTATCATGTGGGGGGATTTAGGGGTGAATAAACTCAATAGGCAACTATCAACCCAAAAATAATAGATTGAAAACATTATTCATCAAAATCACAAGAATAATTAACTGATGAACTTGAAAATAAATTACCATTAAATAATTTATTTTCCAACTATTTAATATTTTATCTTACATTAAACCAGATAACAACCGCTTCTTCAGGCAGAAACAATGGTCGATCGCTTCCTCAGGTGGAAACAACGGTCTAAGGGGGTCTCCCTTTTCCTACTCATTTGATTAATGTTTAAATAATCCTTTTGAGATTTATCATCAATCTAAATTAATTTTCATCACTTAAAAATAAATAGTGATCACATTTAACAAAATGCATATTTAATTTGTAAATAATACAAAATAATTCATCTCCATGCATTTTCATAACAAAACATAAAATAGGTTTTAGTTATAATAGAGAGAAGTTCCACATATCTACCTACCTTAATTTGATGACAAAAATTTTGTCTTTTGATCATCACCTTGTTGTAGAAAATTCTCTTCCTTGAATATTTGAATAATTATAACTAATTAACAAGAATATTAATTACATGAAATGGGAAAAGAAAGAAATGAAAGAGTATTAGTAGTTTAGAGAGATATGTTAGAGAGGGAGAAGAAAAACCAATTTCAGAGCGAAAGAAATAGTTTGGAGTGAGTTTGGAAACTAAAATAAAGGGGGTATTTATAGTTTTTAGCCACAGTTATTATAGCGTTGCTGTAGCTATTAGTAAATAATGGTTGTTATAGCAATATAGTAGGTGGGTACTTTAGAGATTGTCTCAAATAGTAATCAGACGAATTAAAACATGTGTTACTGTAGCGGCGGCTTACTGTAGCGACGGCTGCATAGTAACACGTGCAACATATTTTTACTGCAGCGACGGCTGCTTGTATATAAATGTGTATACTGTTCGTATATTATTCATATATACTTATACTATTCATTTTTTTTACATAAAAATACTTGATTTACTTCATTTTGTAAATCTAGTTCGCATTGTACAATTTAGTACTTTAACGAATTACGCATGTATACGATACTATCCAAATATATATTACTATTCATTTATACTTTACTATTCACTTATTAAATCATTTGCCTTATTTTATTTTCAAATCTAATTCAGGTAGTATAAATTAATACTATAGTGTGCACATATACGGTATTATTCCGTGTATATATATACTATTCAAGTGTATAGTCACTATTCACGTATACGGACATTGTTCATGTATACGGTTAGCATTCACAAAACATTATTCATCAAATTCTATGCGTATGACATGATTCGTATATAGTTGGTATAAAACACTATTCATGCGATGCTATTCATATATACGGTACTATTCATAAAACGCTATTCATCAAATTCTTATCATATAACTTAATTTATGCATTATTGGACAATGTCACTATTCATGTGACATTATTCACGTATACGCCATTATTCACCAATGTGTTGCATTATTTATCAAATACTCTTTATAGAGTATAATTCAAATATTATTGTTACTTAGATATTATTCATCAAATAATATTCATGTATATGGTATTATTTATGTGTATGTACTATCGAAATCAAGTATGAGTTTGAAGAATTAAATTTTTCGGAGTATTACATCTTCTGATCTTTCTTTCTATTTCATTTTGAATTCTCGGCACAATAACAAAAAATTCATCAAAAGTATCGGATTTCTCTCAAAGGAAAGCCACCCAAGTGAACCGAGAGAAATCATCAACCATAACCAAAATGTAACTAGTACCTCCTATAGTTTGAGTTCTCATTGGACCCATGAGGTCCATATGAATTACTTGAAGAGGTTTAGTCATGAGAATATCTTTAGAGGCTTTGTGTGAGCTTCGTGTTTGCTTTCCCACTAAACACGCTTCATACTTGCCATCAACCTCTTTGCACAGTTTTGGAATACTTCTCACAACTTCTTTGTTGGTTAACTTAGCAAGGTCATTAAAGTTAACATGGTCCAACCTTTGGTGCCATAGAAGTGTGGTGTCCAACTTAGTTAGATTACACAGCAGTTTAGTTGATGTATCAACCATGTAGCAGTTGCTGGATGTTCTCTTCCCATGTATACTTTCTAACCCATTCGGGACCTTAATGATACACCCTTGAGAGGAAAAGGTTACTGAATAGTTAGAGTCACAAATTTGACTAATGCTTAAGAGATTGGCATACATACCTTCGACGTACAGAACGTCATTAATTTCTGAAATTCCAGAGAGATTGATTGTTCCTTTCCCGGTTACCCTGGCTATGCTCCCATCTCCAAAGGTGACATTCCCACCAGAGAATTTCTCAAGATGTGAGAAGCATTATTTGTCTCCGATCATATGTCGGCTACAACCACTATTTAGAAACCAATCCGATGTGGTGGCCTTATATGCAATGAGTGCTACCAAAGCTTTAGTTTCAACATTTTTCTTCACCCAAACCTATTTTTCTTTCTTCTTAGGAGCTGCATCCACTGGTTTAGGTGTGCTTGCTTATTTACTTTTCTTCTTCACATATGGTCTCTTACCATATTTGTTCTTGCCAAAATTGGGATTTGTCAGTCTTCCAATCTCTCCAGTTAAAGCTTTTGCTTTTTTTTTCAAGTCGCTTAAACTTCTTCAGCATATCCCATTCTCTTTGGAAGTGATGGAGATCATCCAAGTAAAACTTGCAAGTATTTTGCAAGTGACCTTGAAATCCACAATAGGAGCATGTGTGGATCAATTTAGGTGATCTCCTATTGTCCTTTGGCTTAACTTGAGACGTGACATCTGTCCTTGGTGCTTGTTCACCAACTCCTCCTTTTGACGGTAGGATCTTAGCTTTCACAAAGGCTGTTGAGGTTGATGTACTAGCACCTTTTCAAATATCAAACCCGAGCCCCTTTTTGTCGCCCGAGTTATTTGCCCCTTTCAACATTGACACTAAATTGTTCGACCCGTAGTTGAACTTCATCATCTCCTTTGACTTACACAGCTCTTCCTTCACCCATTTTATCTCATTGAGGAGAGATGTGACTCTCTCATTTGCCATCTCAAGTTCATTTTTGAGAAGCTTGATTTCTTTCTCTTTTCTTTCGAGGACTACTGTGTCTTCCAATACCTTTTTGGAGACCTCATTCATTTGAAGAGTCAAGTTCTTCTTTTCCACCTCAAGGCATATGACCTTCATTTGAAGTTCCTTGTTAGTCCTTGAAAGGTACTTGATATTCTCTAAAATTCTAGAGAATAGTTGTTTTTCTTGGAGTTCTTCTTCACTCATATCATCACCACTAGAAGATTGATTGGATATGTCTCCTTCGTTGTCACCTTGTTCTTGTGACGACAGTAGAGAGTCAGTAAAGGCTATATAATTTGTCTCATTTCTTCTTCGCTCTTTTGAGAGGACCCGAAATTCGATGAAGAATTATCGAAAGTGACATTCATTGCTTTCTTACCCTGTGAGTGGCTTGAGCTTCCTTTGTTCGGACAAATATATGCTTGTCATATGGCCAAACCCACGATATTTGTAGCATTGAATCTCATCACCATTCTTCTTCTTCTCAAATTTCTTGTCAAATAACTTGACATTCTCATGAGGTTTAGACTTAGAGGTGGAATGATTGTACTTGTTAAATTTTTTAAATCCTCCTTTCTTCTTCAAGTACTTCTTGAACTGCCTGGAGAGAAGAGCTATTTCTTTGTCACTAGAGTTATCGAAGGATTTGTCATCCTTACTCGCCACTTGCTTAGAAACCTTGAAAGCAATGTTCTTTGGCTTCTCGGATGATCGAAAGTTTAATTCAAATGTCCTGAGATTACCTGCAAGTTCCTTAGGAAGGAGAGCATCAATATCTTTACTCTCCTCTATAGCCGTAACTTTGGCCTCAAATCTATCAGGGAGAGATCTCAGCACCTTACGGACTATCTTGGAGTTTGAAATGGTCTCTCCTAGGGCAAATGTGTTATTCACTATCTCACCGTGTTTGCCGTAAAACTCGTTGAAGGTTTCATGTTATTCCATACGAAGATTTTCAAATTGAGATGTAAGCATTTGCAATTTGGCAATCTTGACAGTCTAGGTACCCTCATGAGTGATTTTTAGTTTTTTTCATGCCTCCTTTGCTACAAGGCAATTTTAAATGCTTCGAAACTCATCTGCCGTTACAGCATTGAATATGGCATTAAGGCCTTTGTTGTTATAGGTGGCCTTATCGATTTCGTTTTCAGTCCAGACATCTCTTGCTTTAGGTTTAGTCACGGCAACATCATCAATTGTGGCGGTTATGGTTGGAGGGGACCAACCATCTTCTACAGCCATCCAGACTCTTTCATCTATAGAGCTTAGGAAGGCTCTCATGCGTGCTTTCCAATACTCATAGTTATTGCCGTTGAACAATAGAGGTCTGTTCACGGAACTTCCTTCCATATTTCACTACAAGGATCTCACCGGGATGTAAAGCCCTAAGTGGTGAACTATGTGCTCTGATACCAATTGAAATATCATCTATTCCCAAGTGTATATGGAAGGGGGATCAATATCTACCAATTTAAAACTTAATACACGATAAGAGCTAAATGATACGAAATTGGAACAAATAAGTATTGACTTATTCGATTCTCAAATACGAAATTTAAGGAGAATCAAATATTTCAATCTTGCACAAAAATCATTCACATGTATATAATCAACATAAATGATTTTTGTTGATGGGGAAAAACCTAACGGAAAAAATCCTGGAACCTAGTCTAGAAATTACTACTAAGTGTTACAAGAAATCTTCACCCGTTCACATCGATCACACGAATCCCCTCGTGCAAAAACTCGACCGGTCTTTCTTCACGACTCGAATCCACAAACCGCCTCTTTAATAGTGAGTAAGTGTGCCTCCAACTCAGAATCCACCAAGTCTCACACTTGTGTGCTTGAATCCACAAGCTCCACTTGAACCCTGTCAAGTATGCAGCTCGCCGGAGCTTCGCCGACGACCTCACGGGAACTCCACCAGTGACTGTAAAGTGTTGGAAAGTTTTGGGTTTCTAAGCCCTACTAGATCTTCATGCTAGATGGATGTGCTAAACTTTATAGCTAAGATGAAGTTCTAAAGAGAGTTAGTATGGAACAACTCTCAAGGAAAAAAGAATCTTCTTCTAAAAAAGCTTAGAAAAATCAATCATAGAAAAGATGACAAAACCTTCTTAGTTAACCTAGAATGTTTGTCTTAGTCTTATTTATGGACAAGAAACAAAACCTAGGTTGGTTGTGGCAAATGACCAAAAAGGGTATGAGAACCCTAGCCACAATACCCGCACAACTCAGACCCTCGGAGTCCAGAGAAGAGGGTTCTGGGCAGCTAGTATCGATACTCCATTTGGGTAGTATCGATACTGGTCTAAAATCAGTTGGCAGTAGATTAAAAGGAGTATCGATACTCCTGTGGAGGAGTATCGATACTGACCTGATCTGTTGTTAACAAATCAAGGCAGTATCGATACTCCCTTGGGGCAGTATCGATACTGGCCTGATCTGTAGTCAACTGGACAGGGCAGTATCGATACTCCCTTGGGGCAGTATCGATACTGGCCTGATCTGTAGTTAACAGATCAAAGCAGTATCGATACTCCCTTGGGGAATATTGATACTGGCCTGATCTGTAGTCAACAGATCAAGGCAGTATCGATTCTCCCTTGGAGTAGTATCGATACTCGTTTGCCACAATAGAGAAAATGACCTTTAAAGAAGTTTTTATGATCTAGGTTCATTCTAGCTAATGATGCTTAGTTCTAATGCAATCTGGCCACCTATGAAATGATAATAGAAGTTTATTTACCAACATGAGGTGAGTTCCAATGACGAAATTGAGTCTAATGGAGTGCTTTGGCTCCGATTCTCGATGATGTGAGTTTGCACAAAGGGAACACCCTAACACTCACTCAACCATGGACAACACATTGAGTACATTGTTCTATCATGAATATTGACAAACCTAAAGGGACCTTTCACACTTGATACCTTTTTTTGGCATCACTAAATCAAGGTTACTAAGGCAAGCTACCTTACAGCCCAAGATTTACTTTTTAAACCTCTCATCTTACCTCTTTAAGTTTCGATAGTTTTTGAACATAGTCACTCATGATCACACAACCAAAAAACAATGCTCTTTATGCATGCAAACCTTTTTGAAAAGCAACATATGGTTTTATAAAGAAAACATCTTTGTAAAAAAACATGATTTTATAAAACAATTTAAGAAAATGGGGAATTTTGAAAAATAAGATTTAGGATAGTAGTTCTCCCTCCCTTTTTCGCTTAAAATCCTCGAGGTTTTATGAATGGTTCTTCTCCGAAGGTCTTCTAGAACTCCAAGCTTTGATGTAGATTTCTTCTTCAACAATGGTTTTAGAAGAACATAATAGAAACAAATGAAAAGAAAAGAAAGAAAGAAAGAAGAAGAAGAAAAAAGAAGAATTTGAAGGATTTTTATGTTTTCTTCTTCTTGAATTTGAAAGATTAAAAAAGAGAGAGAACGTGTTGATGTGGGAGTCGAACTAGGGAGGGGGATGGGTATTTATAGGATTCGAACTGCAAAAAAATTAAAACTCTCTCCTTTGGAATTATCCAAAAATAATTTAGGAAATAGGATAATTGTGCTAGATTATGTAGAAGTCGACTTCTACATAAGAGGGCTGATTTTTAGCTTCTAAAATTTGTCTAATTTGAATGGTCAAGATAAAAAATCAATTCAATCAAACGGTTGTAATTATCTACTACGAATTGAAGACAAAATAGGGATAAAATCTTAGTTTTAGTAGATAATTAAAAACGGAGAATTTTTAGAATTTGAGAAACCTTTTTGGATTGTTAGGATTTACAAGAGTTTTGATAACACACTATTAAATATTAATCATGATCGTTGCTGCTCTAATTGATGAGGAAAGTGTGGCCCTAAATGATGTGCTCTCTTAGGCACTTGGGATGGTAGAAAAAGAAAACACTTGTGGAAATATGAGAAGTAAGTAGTTTACTCCTAACAAGAAGGGAGTGAATTTTTATTTCGTAATTTTAGATTTACGTATCAATATCTCCTTGCAAATACTTTCCCCATAATTGCCCATAAGTCAAAATCATTTACCATCTTGTCATAGAAATTCCCTGATCACATGATTATTAAGGTTGTCATCTTTCTCCTCTAAACACTGACATTAATTTCAAGACTCAAGACTCACCCCCTTTATCTCTTGTTATGCAACTCTTTTTTAACATTTTGTTTTGTTACTCATTTTACCTTATATCTTTTTACCAGGTGCCTATTGATGTTTTCAACGGAATCACTGATGAAGATGCTGCTAAAGTTGTAGATGGTTTGGCTTCGAAGGTACGTAGCATATAGAAATACTTCAATAGAACAAGTGAAGAAGCTATACAAACTTTTCTGTGAATCTGATTGCACACTGTTGGAGGTGAGCATGAATTTTTGTTTTCCAAAAAGTTCAGAACTGGTCATGTGCTTATGTGGTAGTTTTTCTCTCACTCCCATTTTCTCTTAAAAGTAATTTGTTTCGTACCTGATCTGTGCGTGCAGATCAATCCCATTGCAGAGACGTCGGATAGCCAGTTGGTAGCTGCTGATGCAAAGTTGAACTTTGATGATAATGCTGCTTTCCGCCAGAAAGAGATATTTGCTCTCCACGATTCATCACAGGAGGACCCTCGAGAGGTCTGGCATTCTCTGTAGTTAATTCTAGGGACCAATTAAAGTGCATTATAAACTTATGTTGATGTAAACTTATGTTATGACCCTGAATTCCGCATATTTATTTGATTTCTTTTTCACATGCTGGTGGTAAGAGGACAGTGGAGGAATCCCTATTTTGACAAGGAAGTTCCGTATTAAGAAAAAGAAATAGATAACATGTGCTGATTTTGTGATTCCTTTTCTTTTCTGCAGGTTGCCGCTGCAAAAGCAGATTTGAACTATATTGGTTATTAGATGGAGAAATTGGGTGCATGGTCAATGGTGCAGGATTGGCAATGGCTACAATGGATATAATAAAATTGCATGGTGGAACTCCTGCTAATTTTCTAGATGTTGGAGGCAATGCCTCAGAAAGCCAGGTAATGAATCACCTATGTACAAAGTCTTACAAGATATCGTTATCATCGAGATGCATTGGGAAAAAAAATTTATGGTAAGATCCATGAAAATGAGTTGTTCTAATGCTTAGTTAGGCTAATATGAAAATTAAAGCTTTAATTGGCATAGACGTTACATTTCGATTTTGGCTATAGCAAGTCTAAACTTGCAACTACAATTTTGAAGTTGCAAAAGCAAGTTTAAACTTGCAATTGTAGGTCTAAACTTGCTAAAGTAGGTTTGGACTTGCAATTGCAATTCTGAAACTTGCAATTGTAGGTTTGAACTTGCTAAAGCAATAATTATAATTGTAGGCCTGAACTTGTTATAGCAAGTCTGAACTTGCAATTGCAATTCTGAACTTGCTAAAGAGGATATGGACTTGCAATTGCAGGTCTGAACATGCAATTGCAGGTCTGAACTTACTAAAACAAGTGTGAACTTGCAATTGTAGGTCTGAAGTTACCATAGCTAGTCTAAACTTGCAATTACAATTCTGAACTACCAATTGTAAGTTTGAACTTGTAAAAATAAGTTTGAAATTGCATGATGACCAATACTAATAAAACAGAACATTTGATGAATAAAAAGTTGATTAAGCTTACAAAAATCGCATAAATAGAAGTGACATAATCGCATACTCCCTTTTGTTTATGCGATTTCTGTAAGCTTAGTCAAATTTTTATTCTCTGTTTTATTAGTATTGATCATCATGCAATTTCAAACTTACTTTCGTAAGTTTAGAATTACTTTAGCAAGTTCAGAATTGCAATTGCAAAAGAGAGAAGAGAAAAAATTGAACTAGGATTAAAACTCAAGTAGATGTTGTTACTGTATTTCGCCTGTAACTTTTTGCTCGTAACTAAGAATTTTTTCCATAATAACTACTTTCGAAGGAAATTCGATTTCACAGAAATAGATAAAGTCCAATTTTCTTTCTAAAGGGGTTAAAAATAAAATCATTTATTCTGATGGGATGGTACTACGAGATTTAAGGTTAAAAAACATGAGCAACGGCAACTTAAATATTTTTTTTAAAAATCATTCTCACTTTTTTAATTTTTAGAGACTAAATTTATAAAACTATAATTTTTTAAGGATTAAAATCGTAAATTCTAAAAAAAAAGACTAAAAGTCTAAAATTACTTTGGGGAGGGACTAAAATCATTGTCAGCTGAAAAGTAAGGATCCTTTTTACATTTTCTATTTATGGATTAATGGTTTTGTGATGGTCAAATATGTTTGACCTTAATGAGGACGTGTCAATAAGATTGGGGCCTGGCATTGACAACAAAGTCAATTTCGAGGGGTGCCTATAACTGGGACATTATAAAGAATGCCTATAAAATGACTGTCGTTGACTAAAATCTTGCTGACGAGAACCTCTCCCAACGGTTGAGCTAGGCTCACTAACTTTGGAGGGTCTTGTTAACGTGTGCGAGGTTGTTTTTAAAGGAGTTTTTTTACAAGTTCGAAGTCTTCAAATTAGTTGAATTTTTGTAGACATAATATTATTATTATTTATAAGATGTCTACAAAAAATAGCTCAATTAGAAATATCTAACCCTCCAAATAAATCACTTTAAATGTAAGCCGTTCATTCACACTATTAAAGTTTAAATTGAGTGTTTGTGATGCTAGAGGGTGCTAGAGGTCTCGGATTGATTTGATTTTTTTAGATATGGTCCAAATAGTATAAATAATATACATATCTAAAAATCAGCCCATTTGGACAGCCTTAAGAAACTAAACAAAACACAAAACCTAAAAGTTTATCATGTGCCCTTAGGAAAACTAAACTCCCTAGGCCTATAAATAGTTTACCATTCGGAATACTCTCGTTAGGCTTTAATTCCTTTTGATACGGTAGAAAGTGCTCCTCCAACAGATATAGATCTCATATCTTTACTGAATACGCGTGGCATATGGTCGGGACAAAATTTTGTGTAAAAATTTCGAGTACAGAAACAATTTTTTCCTCAGTTTAGACTTTTGAAAAGAAATTGGCAATGAAAGGGACCTCTACTTCCACCCCACTGTTTCTTATTTAATAAATTAATAATTGGTTAGGTTTCTAAGAAGATTTTGATATAGAGTTTAAATATCATCTATCAGTAGATTTTATGATTGCATCCAATAGTGAATAGAAGTGTTTATAAACTTTGTGTCAAAACCTTGTATCTCAAGAACCTAAACCATAATAATATCTTCTCCAAGTGGTTTCCACAGTCCCATGTAAACTGGGTGTCATAATATTTGGGTGTTAATAAGAAATAGTGGGGTGGAAGTAAACTTTCCCAAAATAAAAATATAATAATAAAAATAACTAGTGATATAATATTTTGGTGTTAATAAGAAATAGTGGGGTGGAAGTAAACTTTTCCAAAATAAAAATATAAAAACGAAAATAACAGGTGAATCTTTTATTATCTTTTGTATTTTAAATATCCCAACAGTGAGGCTCGGTGAAGCTGTGTATGAAATGGCGTGTTGTCGTTTTGTGCTTTATTTATTAATTTCTTTAACACTTTTTTAAAATATTGAATATGTCCCATAACATTATTAATTTATTTATATTTTCAAACGAGATCATATGGAGTTGATCTAAGGACTATTTTTTTTACGATGATCTTCTCAACATCTAGATCATGTCAGCCTATGCATGTCACCAAGTGGGCCCATCTAATACCCATTTTGATTTCAAAGCTCTCTCGATCTCTCCTCTTTCTCTCTCACAGTCCATCTCTCTTTTCTCTCTCCCTCTATCTTTCTTCTCTCTCACTTAATCTCTTTTTCTCTCCCTCTATCTTTCTTCTCTCTCCCTTAATCTCTCTTTCTCTCATTCTTTCTCATTTTCTCTCCCTCCTTCTACTGTACCCTCACCGACCGGCAACCATCAGATCTTTCTTTGTTTTCTCTCAATCTCTCTTTCATTATTATTCTCGCGTAGTGGTGGTGGTAGGGAAGATGAAGATGGTGGGGTGTATTTTAGATTGTGGGGTGTGGATAAAAATTATCTTATATATTTTATTATTATTAATGCGGAGGATGTTCCACAGAAAAAAAAATCCACAAATTTTAAAGTTTAACCAACAAAAAAACCCTAGGATATCCCCAAGTATAAATGAAGATGGGAGATATCACCACTTTATACTAATTACAATTTTTTTCAAAAAAATAAAATAATATGTATTAGTTTCATCGAATTTCTTTGTTACCAAGTTTCTAAATTAACATGTAACAATAACTCTACTCTTTCACTCTATTTACACTGGTGTGTGTGAGTGAGATTATTCAACAGCACGAGCACACATACAGGTGTAAACGAAGTGTAAAGACAAAATGGATAAGAATGAAACATATAGAAGTTCTAAGAAGGTAGGTGAAAATATCCAACCTATTTGTCCTCTAGTAGTAGTGACACAATGATGGATGACTTGAAGCCAATTTCAAATCCATTAAAATTGTAAAGATGTACCTTAAAAATTGACTTTTTGGAGAAATAATTTTCTTTTTCTTTTTTTTTTTAAGAAAACTAAACACATATATTAAAAAGATTTTGTTAACATGTGCCCTAAGGGCACACGATAAGTTTTAAGGTTTTGTATTTTGTTTAGTTCTTTAAATTTGTCCAAATGAGCTGATTTTTTTATATGTATGGTATTTATACTATTTGGATTATATCTAAAAAAATCAGCTCAATCGGAGATCTGTAGCACCTTCTAACACTACGATCACTTAATCTAAGTTTTAATAATGTGAATGAACGGCTGACATTTAAAGTGATTTGTTTGGAGGGTTAGATATCTCTAATTGAGCTAATTTTTTGTGGACATCTTAAAAATAATAGTAATATTATATCTATAAAAAATCAAATGATTTGAAGATTTTTAACTTACAAATCTACTCCTTACAAAATGACCTTATCCTGTGCCCTTAGGGCACACGTTAACAGGACCCATATTAAAGTAGAGTTGTTGTTCCCCAAAGAGGGAGAACAAGCTTGATTACAGACCACGGGTCCACGTCTAAACCTGAAAGATCATATTTATACCATGTTTGGAGGCATGCAAGACTTCTTCCAAGAACAACCATTTTACTGACAACATATATGATTTTTAGGGAATATTACATAAGCAAACCTACAAAAGTTTAAATAATTTGATATAATTCTAAATTCCTTAAAAATATCAGCACTTCTCCATCCTACTACATCAGTGGGACCATTTGAAGCTAGTAAAAACTTCAAAATCAATTTAGAGTTGCATTCAATCATCAACCTTTATTGACCAATCTCCATAGCCCAATCCATAGCAGCCTTGGTTCCACAACTAACTCCTTCTTCTATGGTACCACATTTTATTGAGAAACATCTAGATCAACAAATGGTTCCTGAAACATCAAGGATGATAAGACCAATTCCAACAGTTGCAAAATGACCGAGTGATATGGGGTGTTATGATGGAAGGTAAACTGGATCTTCCTTGAAGGGGAAGGATATTATACAGAGTTTTCCATTGAAAAATCTTAATTCTAGGAGTAGTATTTAGAGCCCAAAGAATCTTCCAAATCATAGGAGGACAATGAGTATCTATTTGCTGGTTTGAAATTGCATGATAAAGAGAACTAACAGAAAAATTTCTATTTTTTGTGAATTCCCATTTGAAATTATCATGACCAGAAATTGGTATTCTCATTGTGAGGATACGATTTAACAAATGAGGAGGAAAACACTAATTTAAGGTAATAGGATCCCAAATTCGGCTATTGGGGTTTGAAAAGATCTTTAACCATGTTTGTTTGATCCAGAGATGTAATATTAGGTTTCAAAAGAGGTACTTTGTGGCTTGGGATCCAAGAACCCTGCCAAATGTTGATCTGATCCCCTCTCAAATCCCAAATTTTTTAATTTTATTCAAACCTTTGCTGATACCTTTCCACAACCAGGACACATTTGAATGTGTTGATGGTTGGAATGGGTTCCCTTTAGAAAAGTATTCCATTCTTAAAAATTTTACCCATAGAGAATCAGGAGAAGTACAGATTCTCCATCCAATTTATGAAATAAGAGCAGTGTTAAATTTCTCAAAATCACGAAACCCCAAACCTCCCATGGATTTGGGCTTGTGGAAAGTACTCCAAGCTGTCAGATAAATACCTCTTTTTTCGTTATATTTTCCCCACCAAAAGTCTCTTTGAAGACTAGTGATTTGGGTGGCAATTGTTTTGGGTATGACAAAGCAAGAAATTTGGTAATTTGAGACTGTTTGAAGGAGATTTTTTAACCATAATAGTTTTTTCAGCAGGTGAGAGTAATTTACTCTTCCAAACTTGGAGTTTGGCTATAACCTTTTGAAGGATAGGATCGAAGCATTTAACTTTAGATTTATTTGTGAACAAAGGAACCCCTAAGTACCTATCATTTAGCCCAATCTTCTTAACTTTTAAAAAATTTAAAATCCTTTTGCCAAACGATTAGGAATATGAGAGGAGAAAAAGATCTGAGATTTTTGAAAATTATTAAGTTGACCAGATGCAACATGAAACCTATTGATAATATCAAAAAGGTTACGCGTCTTAATCAAATTAGCTCTAGTAAATACCAAAAAATCGTCTGCGAAAAGCAGATGACTGATAGAAGAGCTTCTCTTAGTGACCTTAATCCCATGGATTAGGCCTTTGTTTTGAGCATCGAGAATTATTCTCGAGAGAGCTACCATACAGATAATGAAAAGATAAGGTGATATGGGGTTACCTTGGCGAAGACCTCTAGTAGGGGTGAAAAATTCATACGGACTGCCATTAAGCAAAACAGCGGATGAAGTAGTACTAATACATTGATGGATTAAAGAACACTAATCATCACAGAAACGCATTTTTTTAAGGACGGCCAAAAGGAAGCTCCAATCAACCCTGTCACAGGCTTTTGACATGTCGATTTCAACACCTATCAGAGAAGATTTTCCTTTCTTCTTCTCATCTTGTAGATGAGTTCATAGGCAATAATGACATTATCAAAGATCTGTCGACCAGGGATAAAAGTAGACTAATAAAGAGAGATGATATTGTTCAAAAGAGGCTTCACCCTATTAGCTATGATCTTAGAAATGATTTTGTAGCAAGTGTTGCACAAACTAATAGGCCTGAAATCAGCAGCCACCTCAGGGTGCTTGACTTTGGGAATCAAAAAGATAAAAGTACTATTCAATTGTTTGAACATAAACTTGGTGAAAAAAAAGCTTCTAATTGTTTCCACTATATCAGGACTAACTATGTCCCAATTCTTTTGGTAAAAGATGGCTGGAATTCGGGCTTGGGGATTTTGAAGGGGCCATATGTTGGAATATGGCTCAATTTTGAGTCAGATGGAATGGGTATCGATACCCATAAAAGGGTGTATCGATACCCACTGGAAATTTATCATCGTTGAAGTCAGGGAGTGACAGTATCGATACACCCATAAAGGGGTATAGATACCTTCTGGCGGTGGAGTTCCGAAAACTTCTATTTTGTGTCCCAATTGAAGTATAACTCTTTCTAATTCGTGGGAACCCTTATGAATCTATAAATAGGGCTTCCCAAAGTAGTTTTTTGTATCAGAGAGTTGTGAGAAACCCTAGGTTTTGTGAGAGAGCTCTTGTGGTGCTAAAACCAATTGTACTCTGATCATATTGAATAAGAAGTTGAATCGTTCCTGCCCCGTGGACGTAGGCACCTCGCCGAACCACGTAAGTCTTTTGTGTTCTTGCTTGTGTTCTTATTTATTTTAGTTTCCGCTTTGTTATTTGCATTGTTAGATTTAATATTGTTCCTGGGAGAGTGCAAAGTTGCATAGAATTAGTGGTCTTTGCACTACAAACTGGTATCAGAGCCCAGGTTACCACGGCCGGGTAATCTAGACTATTTGAAGATTAAATCTAACTTGAAGGATAAGATCAATGGGGAGCACAAAGTTTGAAATTGAGAAGTTCGATGGATCGAACAACTTTGGCATGTGGCAGTGTGAAGTTAGAGATGTTCTGAATCAACAAGATTTAGAAATCACTTTGGGACCAAAGCCGACGGGTATGGAAGAGAAAGAATGGAAGAAATTGAACCGTTTGGCTTGCGGCACAATCAGATTGTGTCTTACGAAGGACATAAAGTATTATGTCATGAGAGAAACTCTAGCAACAGATCTCTGGACGAAATTAGAGGAGAAGTTTCTTGTGAAGAGCATGGAGAATAGGATGTTTCAGAAGAAACGACTGTGGCGCCTCGATTTTCAACCAGGTATGTCAATACCAGACCATCTAAATTTGTTTAATAAGATGATTACTGATTTGGTTAATTTAGATGAGGTCTTTAAGGAAGAAGATAAGGCTTTACTTTTGTTATTTTCTCTCCCGGAGTCGTACGATAATTTTGTCAATACATTCATGAATGGAAAGACAACAACTACTCTAGATGAGGCAGCTGCTGCTCTTATTAATTATGAGTATAGAAGAAAGGATGGATTGGCTCATAGAGAATCGACCTCAGAAGCATTGACTGTAAGAGGACGACCTAACCAGAAAGGTTCTGGTAAGTCGCGTTCTAAGTCAAGAGGGAAATCTAAAGGAAGACCAGCAATAGATGAATGTTCTTTCTGTCGTCAGAAGGGACATTGGAAGAAGGATTGTCCAAAGTTGAAAGACAAAGGCAAAGGCAAGATGGTTTCAGATGCAAACATTGCACAATCTGAACATGGTGGAGGTGAAGAGTCAGATGTGTCACTTACTGCTTCAGCACCAGGATCTGCACTTGTTAGTCATTCTGACGAGTGGGTTTTGGATTCGGGATGTTCTTACCATATGTGTCCCAATAGGGAATGGTTCTCCAGTTTTACAAAGGTAGATGGTGGGGTAGTTTTGATGGGAAACAACAGTTCCTGTAAGACAGAAGGGATAGGAACAATCCAATTGAAGATGTATGATGGAACAGTTCGTGAATTGAATGATGTTCGGTATATACCGAATTTGAAGAAGAATCTCATCTCACTTGGTGCGCTGGATTCCAAAGGTTTCAAAATCACTTTGCAGGGTGGAGTTTTGAAGGTATTATCCAATGCAGTAGTGGTAATGAAGGGAGAGAAACAGAGGAATCTGTATTTCCTAAAGGGAAGTACAGTAACAGGTGGAGCAGCAGTTTCCGATAGTGTTGTAGATGACACTACTAGACTATGGCATATGAGGCTAGGACACGCTGGAGAGAAGTCCTTGCAGTTGTTGATAAAGCAAGGGTTACTGAAAGGAGCAAAATCCAGTAAGCTGGGATTTTGTGAAGACTGTGTAAAGGGAAAACAAACCAGGAAGAAGTTTAGCACCGCAAAGCACACCACCGAAGGCATCCTGGATTATGTTCACACAGATGTTTGGGGACCTTCCAAGAAGGCATCGTTAGGAGGACAGCACTATTTTGTCTCTTTTGTTGATGACTTTAGTAGGAGAGTATGGGTGTACACCATGAAACACAAGGATGAAGTCATGGAAATATTTCTGCAGTGGAAAAAGAAGATGGAGACAAAAACAGGTAGGAAATTGAAAGCGCTTCGATCAGACAATGGTGGTGAGTACAAGTATGATCCGTTCCTGCAAATATGTGCTGATGAAGGTATAGAGCGTCACTTTACAGTGAAGGAGACTCCACAGCAGAATGGAGTAGCAGAACGTATGAATCGTACTCTACTGGAGAAGGTACGATGTATGTTGTCCAACTCAGGTTTGGGGAAAGAATTTTGGGCTGATGCAGTGATGTATGCAAGCTATTTGGTGAACCGTCTACCTGCAAAAGCAAACGAAGGACGAACTCCAATGGAGGTATGGACTGATAAACCTATTTCTGATTATGATAACTTACGTATTTTTGGTTGTTCTGCTTATTATCACGTGAAAGAAAATAAGTTGGATCCTAGAGCAAAGAAAGCAATCTTTCTAGGATTTAAAAGTGGTGTGAAGGGATACAAACTGTGGTGTCCTGAATCAAAGAAGGTGGTAGTAAGTAGAGATGTAACATTTGATGAGGCTGTAATGTTGACAAAGCCAAATTCAGAAAAGGTAAATCAGAAAGAGAGATGTCAAAAGCAGGTGGAGTTTGTTGAGGTTCCGGTTGATACTGAAAAGTCTGTCCAAACAGACCAAGATCCTACTAATGCATCAGACAGTGAGGATTCAGTCGAAGAAGATGAAGAGGCGCCTCAACCAGCAGATAGTATAGCAGCAAATAGACCAAGAAGGGAGATTCAGAAGCCGAAGCGATACATTGAAGTGGTGGCATATGCACTACCGATTGTAGATGACGACATTCCTTCCACTTATAAACAAGCAATTCAAAGTGCAGAAGTTGATGAGTGGAAGAATGCTATGGGTGAGGAGGTTCAGTCTCTTCACAAGAACAACACTTGGGAGTTGGTGCAACTACCTAAGAACAGAAAAGCAATCGGGTGCAAATGGGTATACACGAAGAAAGAAGCAGCTCCAGGCACCAGTGGCATAAGGTTCAAGGCTAGATTGGTAGCTAAAGGCTACGCACAGAGGGAAGGCATAGACTACAATGAGGTATTTTCTCCAGTTGTTAAACATGCTTCCATTAGATTGTTACTAGCATTTGTTGCACAATATGATCTCGAGCTGGTACAACTCGATGTCAAAACGGCATTTTTACATGGTGACTTGGAGGAAGAAATCTATATGAATCAACCTGAAGGTTTCAAGGTTGCTGGTAAGGAAAACTTGGTATGTAAACTTCAAAAATCTCTATATGGTTTGAAGCAGTCCCCTAGACAATGGTACAGGCGATTTGACAAGTTTATGTTGGCAAAGGGATATACACGTAGCAGATATGATCAATGTGTGTATTTTAAAGTACTCAAGAATGGTTCCTATATTTACTTACTCTTATATGTTGATGACATGCTCATCGCATCTAAGGATAAGGAAGAAATTCAACATTTGAAAGCACAGTTGAGTGAAGAATTCGAGATGAAAGATCTTGGAGAAG
The DNA here is from genome assembly GCA_002174775.1 of Macleaya cordata. Lineage (NCBI taxonomy): Eukaryota > Viridiplantae > Streptophyta > Magnoliopsida > Ranunculales > Papaveraceae > Macleaya > Macleaya cordata. Next base: position 82,955 of record MVGT01001721.1, on the reverse strand, counting down.
CAAGGAAAATTCTGGGAATGGAGATACAGAGAGACAGATCCAAAAGCACTGTTTTTCTCTCACAGAAGCAGTATTTGAAGAAGGTCCTGCAACGTTTTGGGATGGATGGAAAGGCCAAACCAGTTGGAACACCTTTGGCGTCTCACTTCAAGCTCAAGGCTAGTATGTCACCACATTCGGAAGTGGAAAGAAGGTATATGAAGCAGGTACCATATGCAAGTGCAGTTGGGAGTTTAATGTATGCAATGGTATGCACTAGACCCGATATTTCACAAGCTGTCAGCATGGTTAGTAGATATATGCATGATCCAGGAAAGCAGCACTGGCAGGCAGTGAAGTGGATTCTACGGTATATTCTAGGTACGGTAGATATTGGCTTGATGTTCAAGCGAGATGAATCAATTGGTCAGCTTGTCATTGGTTATGTGGATTCAGATTATGCAGGTGACTTGGATAAATTCCGATCTACTACAGGTTATGTATTTACACTTGCTGGTGGACCGGTTAGTTGGAGGTCTGTTCTACAGTCAACTGTAGCTTTGTCAACAACGGAGGCAGAGTATATGGCTGTAGTTGAAGGGATCAAAGAGGCAATGTGGATGCAAGGCTTGGTAGATGAGCTAGGCTCATACCAACCATCAGTAGATGTTCATTGTGACAGCCAAAGTGCAATCCATCTTGCGAAGAACCAAGTTCATCACTCACGAACGAAGCACATCAGTGTGCGTTTCCATTTTGTGCGGGAAGTAGTTGAAGACGGCGACGTCAAGTTGGTAAAAATCGGGACAGCCGATAATCCCGCAGATATGTTGACCAAGGTAGTAACTGGGGACAAATTCAGGCATTGCCTGAGTTTGGTTAACATCGTAAAAGTTTGAAGCACCTTCGGGTGATTGGCACTTTCGAAGTGCACTTTGAAGCCTCGTAGAGGATTGAAGCATCGAAAGGTGATTGGCGCTATTTGCATTTGTTGGAGCGCAATTTGAGGGTAGAATCGATAAGTTGAAGACATGGATGGAATTCGTGTCAAGGTGAAGCATGATCGGAGGTATTTGTTGGAAGAGTTATTTGAAGATGACGGTGATCTTGAAATCTCGCCAAGGTGGAAGTTGTTGGAATTATGGCTCGATTTGAGCCAGTTGATGTGGGTATCGATACCCACAAATAAGGGTATCGATACCTGCTGTGAGTTGTAAACAGGAGGTGTGAGTATCGATACTCACATATGTGGGTATCGATACCCACTGAACATGTCACTACAGGGACCTGCAGTATCGATACCCATGAAAGGGGTATCGATACCTTCTGGCGGTGGAGTTCCGAAAACTTCTATTTTGTGTCCCAATTGAAGTATAACTCTTTCTAATTCGTGGGAACCCTTATGAATCTATAAATAGGGCTTCCCAAAGTAGTTTTTTGTATCAGAGAGTTGTGAGAAACCCTAGGTTTTGTGAGAGAGCTCTTGTGGTGCTAAAACCAATTGTACTCTGATCATATTGAATAAGAAGTTGAATCGTTCCTGCCCCGTGGACGTAGGCACCTCGCCGAACCACGTAAGTCTTTTGTGTTCTTGCTTGTGTTCTTATTTATTTTAGTTTCCGCTTTGTTATTTGCATTGTTAGATTTAATATTGTTCCTGGGAGAGTGCAAAGTTGCATAGAATTAGTGGTCTTTGCACTACACCATACCAGAAAGAGTAGCTAGAATCTCCTCCCCATCATAAATTCTAAGAAGACCAATATTGTCCTCAAGAGAGAAACATGAAGGAATAAGACTGATTATTTCTTCAAAATTATCAACATTTTCAGAAATGGCCATGGATTTGAAATAAGCAGTCAAGGAGTCAGCTATGTCTTGTTTATTATCTAACCAAACCCCAGAGGAGTTTAAAAGGCTCTCAATTATATTTCTTTTGCTGCGATTTACAGCTTAGGCATGAAAAAAGGTGGTATTTCTATCACCTAATTGGATTTGTTTATCCCCAGCTTTGACTTTTTAGAATTCTTCCTCCATATCATACCAATGTTCCAACTCCCGACGCAAACTTTTTGTTTCACAAGATTTAAGAGGTGAATCAACAACTAGATGAGAGAGATTTATTTTTTGTTTTAAGTGAGAAATGCTATCCTAAATATTTCCAAAATGATCTTTATTCCACTTTCTTAAATTGATTTTCACATTAGCCAAGTTATTCACTAGTTTAAATCCAGAGGAGCCCCTTTCAGAGTTCCCCCAAGACTCACTTATAACCTTTTTACATGATTCATCTTCAAGCCAGATGCCAAAAATTCAAAAGGTTTGGGAACCTCCAAAGAAGTGGGATTAGTGTTTAGGAGAATTGGGGAGTGATCTGAAGCCACAGGGGGAAGGTGGGTTAAATTAGCCTTAGGGTAAATAAGGGACTAGTCAGGATTGGATAGAGCTATGTCTAGCCTTTGTTCTATAAGACCCCATCCTTCTCTACCATTTGTCCAGGTAAAAAGATAACCAATGGAACTAAGGTCTAGAAGAGCTGCCTCATTAAGAATCTCCTGAATCTTAGAGGCTTCTAAAGGGTTAAAAGGTTTTTTCTCTTTCTTTTCTTCTAGATGTAAAACAATATTTAGGTCACCAATAACAAGCCAAGGCTGGGTTACAACAGAAGCCATTTCAGATATGAACTCCCAAGAACTATTTTTTTGATCTTTATAAGGGCTACCATACATGCAAGTCAGAATCCACTCAGTATTGGTTCTGTAATCACCGAGAAGAGCATGGATTTGATACTCAGGTCACCAATAACAAGCCAAGACTGGGTTACAATAGAAGCCATTTCAGATATGAACTCCAAAGAACTAATTTTTTGATCTTTATAGGGCTACCATACATGCAAGTCAGAATCCACTCAGTACTGGTTATGTTATCACTGAGAAGAGCATGGATTTGATTTACTGAGTTGTGCACTATATCATGATTTAAATCATTCGACCAACCAATACCTAGACCACCAGCACGACTAATAGGGGGCACAAGAAACCAATTAATGAATCTAAAAGATCTGAAAATCTTGTCCATGTATGCATTTTTTTGTTTTGTTTCAGATAAAAAAGAGTATAACGGAGAAATAATTTTCACACTACATAATTCACGACTCTAACTCCTCCAATCACAAATATGATGCATTTTGATGATGCTCAATAGCTTAAAAAAATAAATAAAATAAAATTTTAATAAAAATATAAAACATAAATTATTTTTTGTGGTGGTTTTCATTGTTGAAGGATCCTGCTATCTTCTTGGAGATGCAGTAAGCAGTAGACTGGATGGTGATCATAGGATTAACTCCAACTGCAGTAGGCAAAACACTCCCATCACATACAAACAAACCCTCTGCTTCCCAACTCTCACCATTCTCATCAACCCCTCCTTCTTCCTCTTTAGCACCCATTCTACAACTACTCATCTGATGAGCAGTAGAATAGATAGTCCAATGCTCTCCCTTTGACCCCGGCCCTCCTACTGTCGTCACCGTGTCCAAAAACTCTTCCAATTCCTCCTCCTTAATCCCTTTGCATTTAAGTCTCTGTCCATCACTCCTGTGAGTTCCGACCTCAACCGCTCCTGCAGCGATCAAAATCCTCAACGCTCGCTGTAAACCCTTTTTCAAATTCTCTTTGTCAACTCCATTTAGTCTGTAATTTACTCTGCCTTCATCTTTCACTTCTCCTGATCCTTTATCTCTTACTAATGCAAACAAATGAGCAGTTCTTCGATACTTGACTAGTCTCTCCTTCATATCAAGTCCTGAAACCCAAGGGAATAATCCAGCAAAAGAAGCCGGCCCAAGGGCAGGAGTTTCTATAATGGCCTGAACATCAGAACCCTCTGATACAACTTTATGTAACGATGTGATTATTCCTCCTTCGAACGTTTTACCTTGTAAATCCTTCACTGATTCCGGGAAGTATCCCCATGCCAAAAGAACAGGATGGAGGTGAAGATTCTTACCAATATTAGGGTTCTTCAATCCACTAGAGATCATCAATGGAGGTGTCAAAAGAGATCCACATGCTGAAACTGTTATTTTCGCTTGGATTTGCAGTCTTTTCGTGATGTTTTTATTCGAAGTTTTTGCCATCACTCCCAAGCATTTTTTCTTTTTAGTAGTATTGCCAGATTTGTTTGTTTCCAATATGAACTTCTCAGCTTTGCATCCAGTTATGATCACTGCACCATTTTCCACAGCATCAACTAGCCAAGTAGAATTAGTTCCCTTTTTATCTCCTGTCTTACAACCATAGCAGCAAGAACCACAGTAATGACTCGCTGAGGAATTCCTTGGTACTGATTCGGATTTCAGTCCAAGATTTTCGCATCCTTTTCTTAGAACTTGATTTTGAAATCCTTCCATTTCACAATTCCCCGTTACACCGATTCTTTTACACACAGTATCCATGGCAGAGAGATAATCTGAGCATCCAAAGAGTGGAATTTTGTGATCCAAAGACCACTCCTGGAGTACAGAAGTTGGTGTTTTAATGGAAGCTGACCAGTTCACCGCTGAGCCACCACCAACCGTTGATCCTGCCAAGATCATAAATTTTCCATCTACACTTGAAAAGATTCCTCCTGATTCGTATAGTTCATTCAAAGATGGACCTTCTAAAGAAGAATAATCTTCGGGTTCGAAGTAGTTTCCTTTTTCAAGAACCACCACTTTTTTGCCGGAATTCGCAAGAACTGCAGCCGTGACTCCTCCACCACAACCGGAACCAACAACTACAACATCACATTCAATCTTGTAAAGATTTTGTTTTTTATCTTCTGTTACTTTGAGGCCTTTTTGGGTGAGAGACTGAACAAGGGTATCATCTGCCTCATTTGTAGTTTCTATGATTCCCTTCTGAAGAGGCCTCTCCTTCAAGGTTTCTGATAAGCTCTCATTGGTTTCCACCTTATATCTCATTGCATCCCAAGCTGGGTTCTTTGAATTTTCATCAATCTGTAAGAAAAGAAGAAAAAAGAAAATCAATTTACAAAGTTGAAACTCACTCAAAAGTTTACTCCATTGCCATGTTAGAAATAAACAGAAAATTGAAATACTGTTTTTCAAATGTTTATTTACAATTAAAAGTTGATTGGATATGGATGTTTGTTAGTTTTATTAACTATAACAACATCAGATCGGTCAAGTTAAATGTGTTTGAAGATATACACAAACCTAAAACTAAAAGAAGTAGACAACAAAATTAAAAAAAAAAAAAAAAAAAATTGATCTTTATATGTAAATTGAAATCGAAAACTATCTTTCGCTAAATACGAATACTTGTTTTTTATTTGTTTCACTAAATAATACTAGTAGGTAAAAGACTGCTGGTAGGCCTTGAGATGTTATTATCAATTTATTTTCTCCAAGATAGACGATATCTCCAAGATTGTTATTCTTGTTATTAGATATTCCTTGATATCAACATCGATCAATATTAGTGATTAATAATTAATCTTACTGTTGTGTTATTATTCAATCTCAATATTCATCCTTTTATTCAGATGAAAAAAACAAGTCTACTATATTTAAAAATTAACGCCCTCTTAGAATAATCCAAAATCAGATCAATCAAAGAGTACAACAAAATCGTTTTGAGATTCCTTCAACTAAACAATCATTCACACAAAGACAAAGAACACTAATATGCTTAAGTATACATGTGATAGAACTCCAAGTTGCACGATAATAACAAAGAATCTTTTGAATACAAAAGATGATATCGAGGGGATAAAAAAAAAAATGAGTCATCTAAGAGAAGATATTGGATATGAAAAAAATACATTAAAGTGATCCATTATAAGGAAAATAGCAATACATTCTAATTCGATAATTTAAAAAAAAAAAAAAAAAAAAAAAGCCATATATTCAATCTCACTGACTTTGGGTATTTGGTCTATACTAGGAACTAGCTAGCCTTAACAACATTAATTTCATCAACATTTAGTGATGATATTATGATAAGATACAAAATTCATAGTTTAATCTTCAAATTTTTTTTTTGTTCTGTTTTTCTTTATTATCTGTTTCGAATTGTCAAACAAAAAAAAGCAAGCGAGGAAGACCGAACATGGTCATGCTGTCTCTCAAAACAAAGACAAAAAATAAAAAGAAATGTCTAAAAAATAAAATAAATTAATAATTAAAGATTAAGAAATAAATTAGACTCTAAAGAACAAAGTCTAATCTTCAAATTAAAAAAATAAGAGTCAAAGTTTCTGAAAAAATTAAGGCAGTAATATTATAAATGGGTTTTTGATAGACATTATTGAGAAGTGGTTACCTGAGAGAGAAAGGTAATGAAGCTGAAGACTTTGATCAACACAAAGACCATTCTTAGAGGTCTCAAACACCTTCCACTTGACCATCTCTGCAGAACCTTTTCTCTGTTTTCCAAAGATAGATCTGAGAATTTATTGATGAAAGGGAAATTCCAACCAAAACATATAGATCCACAAAGCAATAGAGTCCCCAATCTTGTTGAAAGTATCTTTAGAACCAATCTCACTATGAAAATAGCTTCTCTTAATCCCCTCTTCACCAAAAGCTCTGCAACCTAGAAAAAAATCAACCATTAATAGAATAAGTACTAACTCCATTAAAGCATAATAATTAAAAAATATATATATATAATGTCATAAACTACGTAACAAATTCAAGTAAGAACCCACCAAACACTTCAAAAATTAAAACCCACAAAAGAAATCAGTAATTCAAGCAAAAGTCCAATAGTTCAAGGGGAAAAAAACGCCCAACACTTGAGCAATCAAAACCCACATAAGAAATAAATAATTCAAGCAAAACCCCAAATAATTCAGGACAAAAAAAAAAAAAATTCCCCAACACTGCAGCAATCAAACAGTACCTCATCAGGTATAGGTGGTTGTGCACCAGAGGAGAGGTAGAAAGACTGAAGGGTTTCCAAGCTTGGTTGGTCTTCATTAATGGAGCTTACTTTGAGGGTCTCTAATGGCAGAGGAGGTATGAAAGCCTCACAGATGGAAGTAAGTGATTGAATCTCAGATGAAGAGAATCCATGACTGTAAAAATTCTCTCTCTTTCCTCCTCTCAATAATGGATGAGGCTCTCTTCTTCTTCTTCGATTTTGCTGCTTCCCTTCCTCCATTGTTTAATGTTGTTCTTCTTGCTTCTTTGCTACGAATCTTTGATCTCTAAGATAAAATATTGTGTATTTATAACCATAGAGTTCGAGTATTCCATAGAGAAAGTGGTTGAGAAATTTGAAATCGTTAAAAAATAGACTTCAACCAATACTAGGACTGGATTTACTGGGACATCAAATCTGTAGGCCCACTTGAATTTGATCCCTAATTTTTAGGAGAGAACATCCACGTAAAAAAGATACTGCGAGGTGAACATAAATTTTTTTTAATGTTTGGGCCAAACATAAACATTGTGGGGCTTACATGACTATGATTCAAAAGTTGATTTTTGTAAGTATATTCTTCTCACCATTTATATCATTCTAAAAAAAATAAGCCAATTATAAAACTTATAACACCACCAAAAATTGATTGGAAGTTGATTAAAAATCAACGATGAAAAGTAAACGGCGACGACTTCCATTCAATTTTTAATGAGGTTATAAGTTTTAGAATGGGATGATCTACATGGTGAGGAGAATTTACTCATAAAATATGAGCCCTTGAATCCTAGTCACGTAGGCCCCACAATGTTTATTTTTACCCAAACATAAAAAATTTATGCTCATATGGCTTTATTCCATAAAAAATTATCACATTCTAAAAATTCTAATCCGAGTAATAATTCACATATTGGTCGAGAGTGAAATTTTGTGATGTAGTTAAAAAAAATTAGAATACTTCTTTTGAATGATCTAGAGAACAACATCTTTACTAAAAATTAACTTTTAAATTTGACTATCAGTTGACTATAATACATACTTTAAAGAGTTTAAAATATGTTAATTATGTGTCCCATGTACTTTATTTATATTTAATACCTAAAATATATTTTATTTCTCTTTTTTTTGGTATTGGTGATTGATCTCATTTTAAAAATCTTCAAAATTACTTTTCAAAAATATAATTTTGTCAAAAACAGATTTCTAGATAAAAAGTTATTCACATTTTTATTTAAATATTTTTTAAAATCACACAAATTTCTCTCTCTACCATATATATACTTTCTTCTTTTACGCTATGCGTAACCACATTTTTCATTGCCATTGATTATAAACCATAAGAAGTTCTATGTATTCCTATCACCATCCTAGATTTATTAATTTTTAGTCGCCTTCTTTTTTATTATATTATCAAGATTTCACATTCACTTGAGGCTCTATGCAAACCAATATTTTAAAAATCGGACCGATAATTGAATCGGAAAAACTACTGGGTTGGGTCAATCAAGTTCAACTAGTGGGTTGATGTAATGCCCCAGAAAAATTTAATTGTTGAAACCCATACTTGACTAAATGTTATGTGTGCTGTATCGCCCCATAACTCAAAAATAGGGACATTACCATCAGTCTACAACGAGACTCAAATCCGGCAGAGTCTCCCCTATAAACTGGACCTTTTGCCACCTGATAAACATAGTGCATACAATAATATACACAGTGGAAGCAAAATAAGCTAAAAGTATGCACAAAAATTGCCACCCATTTTTTTTCTCAACTGAAATCCCAACAATGTAGGACCTTAGTAACCGGATCCGCGTGCATAGGGTAGCGCTCCCGCTCCCAAACCGCGGATCCACGGTTTGGGAGCGGATCCGCAAAGAATCCGCGGATCCAAAACTTAGAAAACGCGGATCGAACCATTAGAATCCGCGGATCCATTAAAAACCACCTTGTTCATATAATAATTGAAGTTCAATAACATTGCTTTTTATAAGTAACTCTTCCTTTGCCTCTTATACAACGTCACCAATGTGGGACTATAATAAAGCAACAACATTATTCAATAAGATGCCCTTTTTTGATCAGCTTTTCTTATTTGTCTTACACCACCTCACCAATGTGGGACTATAATAAAGAAACTACATAACCTCCAATAAGTTTGTCCTCGGCCAGCCTTAAGACACATACTCTTTAGACTTTGGTCAGCTGTTATTGACTTGTTATAAATACATGATTAGGATTACATGGGAAAGTTCAAAGCTAAAGTAATTAAATTAATAAAAAAATATGTAGATTGTTGTAATAAACCACTCTTTTAATTTTGATTGTTTCGATAGATGGATTAAAAATTTATCCGAACAAATTTTGTTTGCTAGGTATTTTTAACATTATATATATAGGAATAGGTAGATATGCACGTATTGTATTATTTTGATCACCAATTTAAAATTTTTGAAGCTTAGAAGATAGTTTTGTATGCTCTTTAATTATTTTGATGGGTACTTTAGCATTATATATACGGGTGCTCCGAAGGCGCTCTGAGCCTTGGGATATTTTAAATTAGGCGCTCCGATGCTCCCGCTCCCGCTCCCGCTCCCGCTCCGCGCTCTGGTTACTTAGTGTAGGACCAGGAGGGACCTGTCAAGACAACATTGTCTAAAATTATCCCATCCTCTAAGTCACCTGCAGTATAACTATGACATTCAATCTTTCACTTAACATAGATATATTTGTGATATAATATATAGTTATGTTTGTTGTTTCCTGTCAAAATAAATATAGCGAGAAAAAGATAAAGTAAAAGTCGCATTCATATAAAAATAAAAGTAACGTAAAGCTCACAACCTGAGCCATAAAACATAAGTCTCAAAGTAAAAGAAATAGAGGTAGAAAATCATCCACAGTGACTGAAGAGAGGGAGACCTACATCCACCACAAAATAAGGAATCCCTCGCCCAGTAAACCATGTCACATCGCCACTAAGGATCCTAACTCGATCCTCAAACGTCAACTATAAAATCACGAGAATAATTGGGTGGGAAACTCAGTAGGTAGATCAACCATCTTAATACCATCACATGCAGCGATTAATCCGATAAACAATTCAGAAATATTTATAAAGCAATGCATAACATATAGTTGATTGAAACATCAAAGAAAACCTACATATACATATACAAACAATAGTAGTGTACTTCTGCTAGCATAGCCAAGGAACACGACCGGGTTACCCCAGTCAGAGTTACTTAAAAATCAGATACCAAGTGCGCACAATTTGACGACTGCTGTCACACCCCGATTTTTGGAACTCTAAAATCCAACCCGATTCAATGAGTCCGGAAGGCGAGGCGTGAAGAGTGTAACTGAAGTGTAATTTAAAGCAATGAATAGAATCGCTTACTTTCTCCTTTTGAAAGATAAACCAGTCAATTTTTGTCAACATTAATTACAATTTAGTAGTCAAAGTAAATTTAAAAACAAAAATAAAAACTGTTGAAAATATTTTTCGTACTTAATTGCATATACTTCAGTAAAATGGTCATAATTTCTTAACCGTAAATCTGAATTGTACAAATAAAAGCATTCTAAAAAATAGATTTAAATTTCTACAACTTCAGTAGAAATAGACTGAGCCTAATTCGGAGCATAAGATACTCAAAACTCTGTCTCAATTTTACTAACAGATTGATACACAATCTCAGAAAAATAACTTCGAATTTCTTAAAATATCCATAAATCATAAATTTTAAACTGAAATTACTTCCTAACCAAACATCCGAAATACATCTATAATACCATTTTGAAAAGAAGAAATTAAAATCTTCATTTGTTACAGAAATAGGCTTTGGTCAATTTCGAGCGAAACATAATCAAAAATGTACTTTTCTAAAACTGACAGTAACAAATACGAAATTTATACAATATTATGTAAAACATAATTACTTCAATTTAAAGACATGAAAATTAATACAACATTTGTTTTACTCTAAATTCAACATAAAAACAGATAATTATAATAATACATATCATAATTCTCATAAACAACCCATAATCCCAAGTGATATTTATTCTTCAATTACAATATATAAAACATACTAACTCAAGAGATCCAAGCTATCTCTTTGAACTGCACCTCCTAAAATCTTTCGCCCTCAACTTGATCTGTAGGGGGGAAAATATTGGGTCAGTAAAACTCAATAGGTGCAAACTATCCAAAAATACTAGATTTAAAATATGCAGAAATTACCATATTAATGCATAAAAAGAGATTTCTTTTTAAATCTTTCAATAATTAATCATTTGTTGACACCAATTTTTGCACCCCATGTGAAAACTATCCAATTTTAGTATACTGGATACATGCAAATTTTGAATCAAACTTTATCTTAATTGACCAATATTCAAGTCCAATTTGACCGAAATCCAAGATTTGAATAGAATCTGGGACAAAATTTAAATTTGGACTAAGTTTGAAATCAATTTACAATACCATTTACTTTAAATAATAATAAAAATAAATAAATATAATAATAACTAAAAAAAAAGGAGCAGACATGTTTTACCGTTTTTTAAAAAAAAAAATTATTATTAATTAAATATTTTTAGATATTAAGATAAGTTAATATAAAATTTTATAAAGTAAAAGTTTTAATAAAAGTAAAAGGTTTTTTTTTTTTAAAAAAGTAGTAAAAGTTTTTAAAAAAGTAAAGTTTACTTTTTTATAGTAAACTTTTTTTTATTATTAAAAAAAAAGGTAAATGAGAGAGCCGACCATGCGTTTTTTACGCTTGGCATTCGTGCCTAAGCCGGGTCGATGGTCATGCTCACTTAACTTAGTTGCGTTAATTCTTAAACTAACCCCACTTTGCGATAATTTCAAATAATTTTCAAAATAAAGAAAATAAATCAAATGATTTTTAGATAAACAAAATCATTTGCATTTGCATTAGATGTCATGTATCTTAGAATTAGAATTCCTTGAAAAGATTAGGACTTCTAGAAATTCTCTACGAATAAGTCATGCATCTTATACGTGTGAAGTAATACACACGTATCATCATTTTTCGCATATGTCAACAATAACACATGTATAATGTTTTTTTCAAAAATCCTTTGGATACGTGCAAAATATTTTACACGTGTCAATCCTCTCATATATGTCAAAATGACAAATGTGAGATTTTTTTGATATGTATGCAATAATACATACATATCACAACAAATTAATTTTAAAATATAAATCTATATCATTCGTGGACGTGTACAAGAATATACACGTGTCGCCACGTTGCATACTTGAAAGAAATGATCAAGTATCGCATTTTGTTTGTGTACATGCACAAAAATATGTATGTATCACATTGTTTCATACAAGTTATATGGACATGTATGAATTATTTGCTTACACGTATAAAGAAATATATACGTGTACCTCTGCCTCATACGAGTATACACTTGTATGATTTGTTAATTGGTGCATATACGAAAAAAGTACGTACATGTCACTTTCTCTCTTGATATATGTCAAAAAGAGACATTTGTATCACCCTTCTGATATTTTTTTACCCCAAAATCCTTATATGCATGAAACATAAATATATGGGCTTTGGACTTAATCTTCATGTACAAATTCTTTTTTAAATAGATCATAAATCCCTAAAAAATCCCTTAGTTGTGAAGTAGAGGTCGATCTCACGATCGGGCGGTTGTCGGGTGCCTAACACCTTCCCGACCCGTACTAGGATTCCCTTACTTTGAATCTCTAAAGGCAGACCATTCATGGATAATCGCTATATTTTTTGAAAAATTTAGAAATAGGTGATTTTTTCTAAATCTCAGGTCATGATTCCCATTTAATCAGGTGGCGACTCCTAATCTTTATATCCCCCTTTGTGGGCGAATCTTTGTCCGTTTTCCCGACCCCCCATTTTCTTATGGCGGAGAGCGGTGGAGAGGGATGAAATTCACGGTTCCACACCATTAATTAATTATTTTAAGTCCATTACATCGGTATCCACTGTCTCCTCAAGTCGGAACTCAACGGTACCTGCAGGTGTTATGGGGGTCTCCCATTATCGATACCATCTAGATTTATTTTTAATCTAGATAACAAGTTATTATTAAACTTCCTTTAATTCATTTTTCTTATGAATAAAAATCATCCCTTGCATTAAATAAATAAATATAACCATGCAAGATAAATACATTTTATATGCAATTTCTTAACAAAAACATAAAATTAGATTTTGTTTTTAGTAGAGATCCCACTTACCTCAATTTAATGCCAAAATCTTATCAGCTACTTGATTTATTTCTTCTGGATGTGATGATCGATGATGTAAATCCTTGATTTCTCAATGATTTTGATGATAATACTAGTAACTATTATAGATTTAATGAAAGAGGATGTAGATGAAGAGGTATGTTATGGAGAGTAAAGAAAAATATGTATATTGGGGAGAGTAATGAGAGGTGTAACAGTGATGTAAACATAAAATAAAAGAGAGAATTTTGTGTTTTGAAGAAGGAAATAAGGGGGGGGTTTATCTGGGAAAAAATTTAGATTTTTTTATTATTATTATTATTTTAATATTTAATTTTTTAATATAAAAAATAATTTTATATTCATGTTAGTGGGCTGCTACAGTAGCCGCCGGCTACTGTATCGCAGCCCACGTTTTTTTGTATCAAAATATTATTTTTTTTATTTTAATTAATTAAATAATTTTTTTTTAGAGATAACTCTCTTAATGCATATAATGAGTTTCCATGCAATTACCATGCATATGAGAAATTTATTTCTCAAATCAATACACACCCAAATGAGTATAATACCAACTTAAATATGTTAAGCAAGTGTAAAATTCATACTATGGAATTTCTTGGGGTATTACATCATCACCCCCTAAAAAGAATTTCGTCCCGAAATTCAACAACAAAAGGTAAAGCATACCTGAAAATAGTTCTGGGTACTTTGTCCGCATCTCGGACTCTAGTTCCCATGTGGCTTCCTCAGCCCCATGATGTTGCCAAAGAACTTTGACAAGTTGTATCTTCTTTGATCGAAGTTCACGTTCTTGTGAATCTATGATCCTTATAGGTTTCTCTTCATAAGATATGTCATCTTTTAATTCAACGTTCTGCCATTCGATCACATGGGAAGGATCGGGGTAGTACTTCCGTAGCATGGAAACATGAAAGACATCATGTATCCCATTTAGTTGTAGTGGTAAAGCCAATTTGTAAGCTACCTCACCAATTCGTTGCAGAATTTCGAAGGGCCCGATGTACCGAGGAGTAAGCTTCCCTTTCTTTCCAAATCTTTTGATTCCAAGCCGAGGTGATACTTTAAGAAAAACATATTCACCTTCTTGAAATTCAAGATGCCTTCTTCTTTTGTCAGCGTAGCTCTTCTGTCGACTTTGTGCTGCACGTAGCCGTTCTTTAACTATTCGAATTGCGTTTGTAGCTTCACGAAGTATTTCGGGTCCAACGACGCTCTTTTCACTCACCTCTGCCCAATACAGTGGTGATCTGCAAGGTCTCCCATAGAGTGCTTCATAAGGTGCCATGCCGATACTGGATTGAAAACTGTTGTTGTATGCAAACTCCACATATGGTAGTTGATCGGTCCAACTTTCTTTGAAATCTAATACACAGGCTCGGAGCATATCCTCAAGTGTTTGGATGGTTCGTTCTGATTGTCCGTCAGTTTGTAGATGGTAAGCTGTACTCATGTTGAGTTTCATTCCCATGGCGTGTTGAAATCTTCTCCAAAATTTGGATGTGAAGAGAGGATCTCTATCCGAAACGATAGANCAGCGTAGCTCTTCTGTCGACTTTGTGCTGCACGTAGCCGTTCTTTAACCATTCGTGCTTCACGAAGTATTTCGGGTCCAACGACGCTCTTTTCACTCACCTCTGC
>MVGT01001721.1:4251-59989 GCA_002174775.1 Macleaya cordata | reverse complement strand
AGTAGGAAGTGAAGATGCAGAGTCTAATGGAAAAGGATAACGAGTAGGTTTTCAAACTTCTCTCTCTAAGCTGTTGTGTTATTTGTGTTTCTCCATTGTTTTTGCTTATAAGAATATCTCATGTTACAGGTTTTCTAAGTCTTCATCTCCATCAGACATCCATCTCCGTGTTCATGGCAGGCCCTACTGTTTAGACAGAGTAATATTAAGAACAAACCTTGTTCCAATCCAATCAACCCACATTAATTGTTCCTTTCCATTTCCTAACTTGGGTTTACAAATTTTTTTTTTTGATCAGATTAATTACTTGGGTTTACATTGTTTGTTCATTCTCTTCTGTGTAGAAACGTCTGATTGCAAGATCAGGTAAACTGGCTATCTTACTCAAAGATCATAAGAAGGGGGAGCTCACTTATAGCTTCAAAGACATACCAGGCGATTCCACAACCTTCGACCTCGCGATAAGGTTTTGCTATGGCTTTGAACTACACCTTACAGCCATTAATGTCGTTCCTCTCATTTGTCTTGCTTACTACCTCGATATGACTGAAGATCATAGCCCTCGAAACCTCTTAAATAAGACTCTAAACTTCTTTCACCTGAAAATCCTCCCTCTTTGGAACGAATCCATTAAGGCTTTCCAAACCATGGAACATCTTTTCCAACAATCAGTGCATCTGGGTCTGGTAGATTCTTGTTTGGACTCATTACTTTCGAAAGCCCGTCTGAATCCTCGCCATCTCGGAGAACCATTCAAGAATCCAACCCATGATGACAATAGCAGTGGTACTGATTATCGGCCGAACGCAAGGAAGAGACTGTTTTCTCTTGATCACTGGCAATCAGAAGATTTAACATCATTAAGTCTTCGACTTTACGATCTCGCCTTGTCGAAGATGATCCAAAATGGGGTCCCATCAGAATATGTGGCCGCATCTCTTTCCAGGTACGCGAAGAAGTGGGCTCATGTGAAGATCACAGGGGAAGCAGTGCAAGACTGTAAGGAAGTCATCGAAACAGTGGAGAAGCTTTTGCCTGATGAAGCAGGACTTCTCCCTTGCAGATTATTGTTTGAGATGCTCCAATCCGCGATTGCCTTCCAAGCTTGCTCTAACTGTAGACATGGATTTGAGATGAGGATAGGAAAACAACTAAATGAAGCCAAAGTTGAAGATCTTCTGATTCCATCTCAAGGTTATGCAATGGAAGTGCAGTACGATACAGATTGTGTGAAAAGGATTTTGAAGAATTTCTATGCCAATTACACTTCTTCAGACCCTTCAGGACTGATCAAAGTTGCAGAGCTCATCGAAGATTTCTTAGCCAAGGTAGCAAGTGATGTACATCTGACCAAGGATAAGTTTATTTCACTGGCTGCGATATCGGTTGCGACATCAATTGAAACAAAAAGATATACAGATGGTATATACCGAGCCATCGATATTTACTTGGACAAGCACAATTACCTGACTGAGTCAGAGAGAGAGGAAGTTTGTCAAGGCTTGGATTGCTATAAGATGTCCCCTGAAGCGTGCACACATGCTGCACAGAACAAGCGGTTGCCGCTAAGGGTGGTGGTGCAGGCATTGTTTGTGGGTCAGCTGCAGCTAAGAGACGCTATCACTAGCAGGGTTGATGATTCTGCGAATGGCTCCCAAAAAGAGGAGGTGGTGGATGGTGGTGAGAGTGAGGAGGTGAGAATAGAGATGGAGAAAATGGATAATAGAGTGATGGAGTTGGAGAATGAATGTGATATAATGAGGAGACAGATAGAGAAAGGTGAGGTAAAGGAGAAGGGGAGCAGCAGGTGGAAGGCATTGAAGAGGAAGTTTGGGTGCACCAGTAGCATTCATGACTATAATAACTGTCAAGTGAAAAAGAAAGTGCACCCTAGAAATGGTGCCTAATTTGTGTGGTTTCATGCGCTACATCGTAAACATCTCGCTCTACAGAAGCTTAATACTGCTGCTTGAGCTTCACCCCTTTTTTTTTTTTTGGTGTTAGGGTTCTGAATTTCTAGATTAAAGACTATGAGCTGTCTTGCACTCATATTTGAAAGGTTGATGAGTAGGAAATAAAAGGGTTTCATGATAATGCCACATTGTCAGATATCATCACCATATTTAATTTTTTATGCCATTATTAAACTCAGGCATGAACTTGTTATTCCCTACAAAAGTAACTACAAAAAGGAACTTCCGATAAACTTTTTTAGATGAAATGGCACTATTCTTCTATTATAAGCCTCAATCTCATTGTTTGAAGCGTCAAGGGAAAAAACCTCATCGTTAGATGCTTTGGATGGCCAAAATATACAAAAATGGCGGTTGCTTACATCGAATTACGATACTTCAAAACTTCCTTTGCGTCCAAATGATAGGCTTTGCAAATATCAGAAACGGCAGACTTGCTGAGACCATTTTCCTCATCTAGCCCGCGAAGATATTCCTCAAGGTCCTCGGAGGGCCGCAAAATCTTTACACAAAGAAGCAGGATCTTAGAACATAGGAATATAGTTTAAAAAAACAATGAATGGCTACGACAAAGTCATATTGATGTGTATTTAAGAAAATGTTGTCATTATAGAGGCAAGGTTATCGAGTTAATAAGTACTGCAGCAGACAATGCAAATGTAATAATATACAAAAATTGAAATTTAGTTGCATACTCAAGAAGACAAAAAAAGAGGAGATTTAGTTGCATAAAATAAAATAAAACAATCAACCGACATTTAGTTTGCAGCTCAAAAGAATCATGCTTAGGCTGTTGCACAGAAAGAAAGAGGAGCCTGGGTAAAGGCAGCACTTGAAAATAAAAACACACTTGTGGAATTCAATTACTTTGATCTCTAATAAAAAAACTTGATGTAATCTCTGAAACCCTAACCAAGAACTGAAGAAAGGATCAAGCACTCAAAAACCATTTCGAGAAGGTTAAAATCACAAGTTCGATCTAGACTTTTATCGTCTTTAAGTCCGAATAGATTTTTCAGTCTCTCAGCATTTAATTAACCAGGGGTAAGGTTCATAACTAAAAGTAGTTGAAAAACAGATACATGAAAACAACATCCTCAAGAATGAACTTAAGCAGAAATCCAACCCAGCCATTTCTGCATTACTTCAGCAGGTTAATGTCTGAAAGAAAAAGAAGGGAGGGAGGGGGAGGAAAAAAATTCACCAAGGCTCCAAAATCTGCCCAAAATCATAACCTTCCAAATTGATGAATTGATCATTTCTTTTGAGTAAAAGCCTACTTAGTCTAGAAAAGTTCAACAAACACCAAAACAAAATTCACATACATGAAGTGAACAAAAGAATAATGATCCAAAACGAACCTAGAAATGCTGTAAGATTGTTCAAGATCATATCCCAATAATTCTGTCCAAAGAGAATTACAAGATAAAAAAAAGAAAATCCTTACCCATGGTGGACCAGGTGAATTCAGGCATTCATGCTCGGAGTCATCATTAACATGTCCCTTCCCGTTCTCATTGGCACTGGCCAAGTTCTGAGTCCTAGAGGAATCTGAGACTAGTACAAGAAGCCTTTCGCTTCCCTAGAAAAATCAGTAGTCCATGCATTAGTCATGTAATCCTTTTAGTCTCATAAGCATCATGGGGATGTAAGACCAAGAAAGGTTAGAAATATGTATTTTAAGTCCTTAGAGATACCAAAGGTCCAGAGACTCCGAAGCCAATAGGGCATCATAAGCATATGGTTTATTCAACCACAGTATACAGTGACAAAAGGAAAGGGTAATTCAAGTCAACATCATGGAAAGTCATAGATTCCCCAACAAAGCTGCAATTAAATCGAAGTTAATCTCAACGCTTTTGAAATAAATCTAGATTGTCTAAGAGAACAAGAACACGCGAAGTTAATAGCTAAAGAAAGAAGCATCAAAGATACCAACGTAGATGAAAGTTAAAACAGTGAAAGTAGTGCTAGCTACACTAAGACAACAAGGAAATAAATATATCGAAGTAACATAAATGACCCCAAATAAATAAACTTGAGAGACAAAGAAATAGATCCGTAGCAAATGACATTGTTCATAGTAAGACATCAACATGAATCCAGCGAGTCTGTTATATATCTTTCTTCTATTAACCACTCTATGCATTAATTAATTTAATTTCAGTTATTAATCTAACTCCTATTGCTTGCAACTCTAAGAACATTCTTTTTGATTAATATATATATTTATGTATAAGAACATTCTACCAACCTGAAGAGCTCGCCAGTGGGAATAGGTACGGAATAAAATCCAAAAGAATGGAATGTTAGGCAATGGTAGAACCTACAAAACATAAGTAACAGAACAATTTTTTAGTCACAGATTTTAAAAAGAAAAACACTAGCCAAGCAGTTAAAAATTGATTTCATTTCTCTAAGATATACACTTACAGCAAAGGCAGTTGTCAATGGGAGCAATGTAACTGAACCATAGAAGTATCGTCTGTGAATTATAGCCCCCCTGAAAAAGCAGAGTGAGCACTTCGTTTCAGTAGAAATATACAACATCACAACTAGAATGTATTTGTTACATTTTTAATGTCAATAAAGCAAGAGCAGCACTGCTTCGTCATGACCTATCAATTTCAAGAATTCTTGCAAACTTTAAGCTACACTGATCATTCAGATTTTTGCTGAGTAGGTGGCAGGCCCTACTGTATTGATAATAACATGCTGGATCTATTATGCTCTACTGTATTGATAATAACAGGCTAAAGAAGTTTTTATCCTGAGGTACACATATGTACTGCTAACGCCAACTATCTCCTTTGGGTCCTTCATAGGTTCTTTAATTCTCAATGTAGCTGATAGGCAAATCTGTTCCCAAATATTGATCATGATGATACATATGCACATATTCTTATTTAGGTTAATGGGAACAGGCCGCATTGGATTGGTCTAGTATTTGTGTTCACTAGCCCTATCCATAACAAGACATGTAGTTATATTATGAGTTGATACAATAAATCATGATAAGACACATGTTCTGACATTCTTATTTGGGGTAATAGGAAAAACCACATTGTATTGGTACTAGTTTTTCTGTCCAACGTCAACTGTCGGATCGGAAAGCTTCAATTCATCATCAGCACCATAATTTAAACTATGTGCAGTCAGGAAGACAAATCATGTTTCATCATTCAGTTCTGTATAAAGCTCTATCTTTTCCTGAGGAAAATTCTTTCAATCTTTATCATTACCTCAATCTATGCCATTCTGACCCTGCTTCTCGCCAATATAAAGCCTTCAACCTGACTAATCACTGGTCTCAACATTCGACTTCATATGCCCAAAGTATCTCAATCAACTAAAACTAATTCTTCGATAATGGGGATACTCCAAAATTTGCCCAAACTATTCATCCATCTTAACATCCTCTTCTCTACCACACTCATTCTATGAACATGTTTCTTCTTGATAGGCCAACATTTCAGGCCATAAAGTGTTGATGGTCTCCTTGTTTCTTAAAATTTTGCTTCAATAAGTTTGATATGTCTAGGATGCCACCCCGATCTAATGTTATTGGAATCTTTTTTTTACTGGGAATTTTATGGGGAAAATCAAACCTAAATATTAGAATGGTGGATTTAGGTTTAGGGTTATACAGTATTCCCATCCTGACAATCTTAACTAGTGTTTCATCCCTTTGCATGCCTTTGTCAGATTTGGAGTATGTAAATTGTCTTTCCTACTTGCGGTAAAACCTCTACTAGCTTTGTATCTTACCATAGCTTTATTCTGCATTTGTTCTCCATCTAAGACTCATCAACCAACAATAAATCATGTACAAATAACGATACCAAGGATATCATTTTGGATTTGAGCAGGTAACTAATCAACAAGCACTACAAGAAGAATTTTAACTCAAATCCACTCCGTACCACAAACCACCTGTAACTTGGAGTATACTTGTCCCACCAGCAACTATTCCGAAACTAGTTACCACCCCTTCATACGTATACGAAGAAAGAACATCTCAATATTTGGACTCTAGAAAGTTTAGGTTGATAAAAAATTATGAAATAATGTACTATCCAGTGTTTCACCATATTCGGGTAACTAAAAAAGAAATATCACTGAGGAAGAAAAAAAAACAAAGCTTGTAATTCTCAATAAACTAAATACCAAAGAAGAAAGAAAATAGTTACCTGAAAGCAATATGTCGTAATCTTCGGCGCACAAGACGGGGATTTAAACTGCAAATATTTAATATTTTTTTTTTTCTATTAATACTACTAAAAGTGAATATAAAGTTAAGTGTAACTTGAGAAAACCCAAAGTGCTTGAAAACTCCTGTTCCCCTCTTCTTGCTCAAGAATCGAAATTCCAGAACAAAAGAAATAAATTTCTACAGTAGTTTTGAAGACCCATTTTAATGGAGTTGAAGAATCAATCCATGAAAAAACAATCAACAACTTAAGCTTATTGCATTACATACTTTGGGTATAGGAATTAGAGTGTACAAAGTACAAACCCTGTTGGATATGCAACTTCAACATTAGTGACCTCCTTAGAAATGGATTTTAAGAAAATCTCAGAGGGCTTAACACCAGCTAAGAGACGCATTCCCAAACTACAACGAACAAGAAAAAACCCAAATTCAGCAGCCAAAAGATTTGCATATAAACTTTTCATAGGAAAATCGAACTAGTAGCTCATACCCATAGATCTTATTCTTGAAGGAACCATCAGGAGCATTCTCGAGACCCTTCCAAGCTCGATTCATCTGTAAATACAAAAGAAACAACGAATTAACATACCAAACAGACAACCCTTTTTTCAACAGAACAATTTTTTTTTTTTTTTTTTTCTCCTTCTTTTCTTCCTTCCTTCTTTCTCTTTCTTTTCTTCTCTCTCTTCCTTCTCTTTCTTTTCTTCCTTCCTCCTCTCTCTCTCTTCCACAAACGTCTGTTACAGACGGTTTTAAAANNNGGTTAACATACTGACCTTATTAGAGAAGAAATCGACAACAAGCTCTGCATTTTCGTTCATAGGTTTTTCATTAGAAGAAATCTTCTTCCAAAGATCTTTCAGTTTTGGAGGCGGTCGAGAAGACTCGGATTCGGAGACAGAACGGTCGATAGATCTGCTAAAACACCAGTTCCTTCCTTTGATCGGAAAGACTACCAATCGAGCTCTCATGATGTAAGGGTCTGTTTAGTTTTGTGTGTTTTTAACCTATCTAAACTAACAGAAATGAAAGCGATTTGATTTGATGAAGTAAGACAGAGAAACTAAAAATTATCCAAAGTGCAATGTAAAGCAAAGAATACTTAAAAATCAAACCCTAAAACAAATTATAAGATCGTTCAAGAAGAAAGATTCAAGAATTTGAAGATAAAGAGCTGACTGTGAATTGTAATCTGGATTGAATATTCAGCACAAATTCATATTAGAGGATCAATCCAAATTCCAAATAGTAGAAGAGTTTGAAGTGGCCAAATGTGGGAGAAGAAAATGCTAAATGTGGGGGATGGGGCGCGCTTTAATTCACCCGCGAAGTCGCGACCGGTGCCGGTCCATTCCACTTGTTATGAGTCGACCCAAATTGGTCACGACTCACGTCTCATGACTTAGTTTGTGAACCTGTTGGCTGTTGTTTTTGGGTGCTGTTATTTGTTAATAGGAAAACATGATTGGATGGGGAAGCAAGGCTTTAAGCCCGAGCCCTATTGTTAGTTTTGGTTACCCTACCAATTTTTGGGTTTTTCACCCCACCAAAAATACACCCTACCCCTACCCCTTCCACCATCGCCATCTCCATTTCTATTCTCCACCACCACCCCCACTCCACCGCCACCATTGCCTCTACCACCGCCTCCACCACCACCATCACCATCGTCCCCAACAACTCAGATTAAAAAAAAAAACCCAAAAACCCTTGGCGCAAACAATCCCCCTCCTCTCTTTCGACCCCTTTCGCACTCCATTTCTCTCTCTTTCTCTTTGAAATCATGGTGGCACGATGTTGGTGACGGCGGCGGCGACATTTTTGTTGGGAACGGTGGTGGAGAATGGAGATGGAGATATGGAGATGATGATGGTAGTAGGGGTGTATTTTTGATGAGGTATAAAATTGAAAAATTAAAAAGCACCTCCCTTTAATAAAAAGCCCAAAAGTGCTTGAGCTTAAAGCGTTGTTTTCCCGCCATCCAATCCTATTTTCCTATTAACCGCACCTTGTTTTTTGGGTTTAAGAATGCTCCCGTGCAAGTATGGTGACCGTCTGATCGGTGAGCTACGAAATACAGACACTTCTCTAAAGTCAGAGTGCCCTTGTCGTGTCCTTGTCTTTATCCGTGCTTGCTAGATTATAATTCATGAATCNGGACCTAAACCCAAAAAATGGCGCGTCCAAGTGAAAAGTCCTGTTCTAGTAGCAATTTTTACAAATATTTTGAGGTAAGTATGCTTACCAGTACCTGTATATTTTAGTGGTCCGCCATTACCAGGACCCATACACTAATATTAAACTTACAGTAGGACCTAAACACAAAAATTTAATTTTTTGGAGGTATGTCAGTTGTGTGATCAAACTTCACACACTGCCATCGATCTACTTATTAATTATATTTTCATGAGCTGCTAGCTACCTAGCTACTATATACAGTAGGCCGATCGAGTAGTCGATCAAAAAATATTTATTCATATTAATTATCGATCAGGAGGCATGGGATCCAAGAGACCCTTTTCTTCCCATCATCATATTAATGTTTCAGAAGAGAAAGAAGATCATCATCATCTGGAGGAGGAAGAACATAACTGTGATGATTTTACATACCTTAGATGTCATACAACAACCCTAACCAAGAACTCCCTTCAGCCACAAGAATTTTGAACACAAAATTTCGAAATAATTAGGACCCAAACCCAAAACCCTAAAAAACTTCAACGACGAGCACTAAAATGGAGCTTCAATTCGTATGAATTCGAAATATCAACTTACCAGACAAAGAAGACGCGAAAAAGGAGCGAAAATGACCCAGAACAGACCTTTGAACCCACCGGAAATGGACGCCGAGAGCGCCGGAGAAGAAAAAGGGTAAAAAAATATCGCGGTAAAAATTAGGGCTGCTCGACGAGCCCTTAAATACTTTTCGTACATTTCATCTGGGCTGTTAAATGGAATCTTTTGATCTCGGCCGTCAATATAGTTTGCACGTGTGGCACGTTAACAGCAGAAATGGACGTCATGGCATAATTGTAATTTTCAGTCACATTAAGGGTATTTTCGTCACTCAACCAACGTCCCGTAACAATCCCGTCATTTTTTGGACGGTCAACTCGGTCAGTGGTTAGTCTAGGACCTAGACTTAAAGTTGGACAATCCTAGGACCCAAACCCAACTGTTGGTCATAACCTGGGACCCTTAGACTAATTAACCCAAAAAAAAAAAAGCATTTGTTTTGTGTCGAGTCTTTGTCTAACATGGGATCCTCTTGAAAATTCACTTTGGACGGTGGCGTTC
The DNA here is from genome assembly GCA_002174775.1 of Macleaya cordata. Classification (NCBI taxonomy): domain Eukaryota; kingdom Viridiplantae; phylum Streptophyta; class Magnoliopsida; order Ranunculales; family Papaveraceae; genus Macleaya; species Macleaya cordata. The sequence goes on along the minus strand of MVGT01001721.1, from coordinate 50,506 downwards.
ACTTGAACTATAGGACCCTGTTGAAAATCCATGTTGGACCATGGATATTGGTTCTGTCGAATGGAATTAGCCTTCATTGGGTCTGTGTAGACCAGTTGTTAACTAATTCAGCCCACCTTACAAGTGGTTTGATTCTATGTATCCTAAATAGTAAAAAAGGTGGGTTGAAATATCCACTGCAATTTGTTTATTATACACGTATAATATGTAAATGTTTCATTTTAAGATTATGAACTGTATTCAAGTTGCCCAAGGACTAGTATATTCAGGCGAAGGAAGAACTCTATGAAGCTGGATATGGTTAAGTATCAGAAGGAGATTGCCAAAGCAATCATTTTATACCTAATAAAATGAGAAAACTAGGTTTGAATCTTGGCTGGCAAAATCAGAGCAATATTCTTTTGGAATTTGAATGAAACCCTCCTCCTTTTTACAGATTCTTTCGGTCATTTTGATGGTAAATTTGTTTCAGTCACCACTGCTGCTGCTGCTGGCTGGTTGCTGCACTTCTTACCAAGGCAGACTAGAGACTCTAATTCTTGTGTAACTTGGTTGGTCTGAATCGTCTGATCATCCTCCACCTTTGGTGGATTCAAATGATGTAACCTGTGCCTCACCTCGAACTTTGATATAATATCTCATCTTCTACTACTGAAACTAAAGAACAAAGACAAAACCTGCAAACCCTCTTTCAAATTCGGACACAATGTATCTGTATTGCATTGCGTCTATAAGAGAACTCGACCTGTATATGCATCAAATGATGGGATTGAATTGATTGGTCTATTTTATGTAAATCTTCTTTGGGTGAACTACATTCAATTGCTAGTTGCCTTTTTGAGACTACATAAAGATGAGAAATATTTGCAAATGAAAATTTGCAATGTTATGTTGAGAAAATATCCATCCACTTCCAGCTTAAACTCTCATGCTTTCCTTTTTAACATTCATATCATTCTTAACAGAGCTAAAGAGAACTAGTTTCAATACCAAAAGGAATGGCTCAACATATTCAGCAAGTTCAATAACATAATACATTATTACTCTGATATACAATGTTAGAGAGAGGAAATTAAGCTCAATGTTGTGCCTGATGATTGGGTTCCATCAGAAAACTCTGCCGGTTCAGGTAATTACACTGTTCGGTTAAAAGATAATGAATGGAAATTAAAGGTCTAAAAGTTGAAAGGCCTCTATTGAAAATCAATACTTGTACATTTCCTCGAGCCGGATTTCTATGATTAGGCCTACAATACAGATCTAAGCTAAAAAGATAAAATACATGGAGATGATCATCAAAGAAAATTTTGAATCACAAAGAGAACAAAAAATACAAATGAATATAAATAATCATCCAGGGAAGAGCACGGCGATATGGATGACCTTCGGTTTCCTATTCGAAAAATGCTCATCTCTGATACCTGCAAATTAAATGGAAACAAGATAAATTTGAATTACAAGAGACAAAGCTATAAAAACAGAAAGGACTCCTCAAAAAAAAAACAAGAAAAGAGATGCACAGGACTGGAAGAGCTTCAGCTTGGAACTTCAGAAAACACATTTTTGAAGATTAATGAGGAGAAGACTTGAAATGGTGGGACAAATGAGAGATTTTGGAGATACAAGAAAGAAGCGAAGTGCTGCACCCGACTGGATGCCATATGAGTGAGCCATGGCCCAAAACTCACACTGAAGTAGGGACTATTACCCTTCATCTTTTTTACATTTTAGTCTTTGGCAAGTATGAAACGAGTTCTGTTTTAGTCCTCCATTATGTAGCTGCCAAAAATGGCTAGTGTACTAATTAGTATGATTTCTAGACTTGGCCCACCTGGGTCATTGTCCCTTCCCTCTAATCTTTTCGAGATAGAAAGCATATGTTTTAAAAGGAAACTTCAAATTGTTATTTTATACATTATCTTTATAAGCATTAGATGGCCTGCATAGATGCTAACACGTAGTTCATTAAAATTGTAAAATATTCAATGAAACTTCAAACTCAAACCTGGATCTCCTTTTTCTTCTTTCTTGCCAGGAAGAGCTGCAAGCCTGCAAAGGCACCAACAAGACTGGCTTAACTCAGACACATCCAGATGGTTTGACCTTATTGCTCAGACTCTTCGCCTTCCATGGGCTTTGAAAGATCTTATAAAAAAGGATATTACTCTTGCTACAAGTGATTTGGACCTGAAACAGGAAATTGACGAAAGCAACTTTTCTGTTAGTAAAGAGAATGGCTTTGCCACAAATGGTTCTAACTATCACCTCACCACATCCACCTAATAAAGCAAGAAGCACATAGCTGAAGACTTTGTACGAAGTATAAACCATAACCATACCTAGGTACCTGTTGTCATGTTCATGAAGGATGCATCCTTTGATTGCATGAAATTGGTCAGGGTATCATAATGCGCTTTGTCAAGAGGACAACCATTGTCCATCATCTGGTTCCACACCCAACAAGCCATTGAAAGCTTTTCTTCCTTTATTAGCCCTCCAATTATCAAATTATAGGTCACTTTATCAGGATGGCACCCACTACATCGCATATCCTCGTAGAAATGCATGGCTTCACTTACCCTAAATCCTTTGCAGAGCCCTTTTATAAGGGCATTGTAAGAAACTACATCGGGGGCAATTCCCTTGTCAACCATGTCAAGGAAAAATCTCCGAGCGCGCTCAATATTCCTAGTCTTGAATAGTTGAACAACCATTGTGGTATACACAATACGATCAGGAATTATGCCCATCCACGACATTTGGTCAAAAAGTGCCTCAGCCATATCAACATTGCCCTCTCTGAAAAAAGCATTTATGAGAATCGTAAAGGTTACAACATCTGGTACAACCCCCTTTCTGCCCATCTCTCCTAATAGCCTGTATGCCCTTTTGATGTCGCGAGCTCTGCAGAACGCCCTTATCATAGTGTTGAACGATACTAGATCACATAAACCTCTGGTCTCCATTGTATTCACCATAAAAAAGTATGCTCTGTCTAGACAATTAGCTTTGCACAGACCCTTAAGGAATTGGTTGTAGCTGTATCTATCAGGTTTTATCCCATCCTTTTCCATGTTCCCTATCAACCTCTCCGCCTCTTCCAACCTTAACGCATTGCAAAAGTAATTCAATAGTGTGTTGTAAGTAACCAAATCTGGTTCACACTCATTCCTCTTCATGAATGCCTTGATCAGTTGGGCTTTATCGATCCTACTTGCCTGACAAAACCCATTAATAAGGGCATTGTAGACTGAACAGCTCAATGGTACTCTTCGCTTCATTATCCCCACAGTAAGCTCATAGGCCAAATCAACCTTTCCACGTTGACACAAACCAAAAACCAGTGCACCACATGCTATACCATCTGGAATTAATCCCCTTCCAACCATTTCATGCCAAAGCTCAACTGCAGACTCAAAACGACCAATTTTACACAAGCCGTTCAGGACTGTGGTGTAAGTAACAACATCAGGGTCTCTTCCCTTCTGAAACATGGTCTGCAATACCTCCCGAGCTTTGTCTAATCGATTCTCCTTGCATAAGAGATTCAGATATATATTGTAAGTCCACATGTCAGGGGCAGAGCCAAGTTTCTCCATGTCTCCTAGAAGTCTTTCAACTAAACCGAAATTCTTCACCTTACAGAGACCAGAGATGAACCTTGAATACGTGAATGAACTCAAAGAAAATCCCAGTGGGATCATTTTACTATAGTAACACTCCGCTAAATCAAAGAGGGATTCTTTAATTAAAACTCCAATAAATCTATTGTAATCTACACTAAACACCTGGCAATCAGATTCGATCATCTCATCAAAGGTCTGGATTGCGAGATCAATCATACCAGCTCTAACGTAACCAGATATAAGAACCCGGTATATTGTTTGATGTATTGAAAAACCGTTATCCCTTATTCTCTCCAAAAACTTTGATAACATATCGAACTTGCGAACTTTAAGCAGCAAACAAATCATGGATTTGTTAGTAAAATAGTCATGCTTAAAACCCACTTGGGATTCTGCCCAGGTATAAAAACAGAAACCAATTTCAGAATCAGACAGACTCTTCAAAACCTGATTGACACTGTAGGTATTTAACTCCACATCGAGTTTATACAGTTCCATCTCTACCAAATCAGACCATTGCTCATACTGGAAAAGGGTCTTGCAAATCTTAAAAGCACATTCTAAAAAAGGTGCTTTGATGCTTGTTTCCAAGAGGTTTGATATTTCAGTTTCCTTCTTATTCACACTAGGATTAGAAGTTGAGCTCAAATTTGAATTCATATTAGGTGGGGTTTTTCTATTGATGGAGCTACTGAAAGATCTGAACTTGGTTTTGAATGGAGAAGTATTTGAAGAAAAGAAGCAAGATAGTGAGGAGAGTTTGCAAAACCTTACCACCATAATATTGCAAAAATCGAAGCTTTTGGAAGCTACCCATTTCATCTGACTATATTCATCGGTCTTTTAATTTTTTTTCTTCAGAGGAATTGTGTCGAACGGCTTACGTGCAGCTCGTAATCTCTGAAGAGTGACTACCCAAAATGTAAGGGTTTAAGGTTTTAAAAACCTAAAACCTGGAAGTGGGGAAGATGACTGCTACACATTGAACTCTCCTTCTTAAGAGGAGAGTTAAATACCCATCAAGTTCGGATTTTGAAGCCGACACGAAAAATTGGAGCTTTTGCGGTACTGATCATCAAATTTAAAAGTTTGACAATCAAACCCCACCTGGTAGAAGAAGATCTACAGTACGAATCCACGCCAATATGTTTGATATTCGAGAAAGAAAGTTTATTTTGTAAGCAATTGGAGGTTCAGTTCAGAGGAACCTTAACTTCGTTGATGGCGAAGAGAACATCTACTATACTACATTCTACTAGGAGGCAAGGCAAAAGAAAAAAACCTTGCTTGTGTAGAGTTTTGGGTGCTAAAAATTGTAGCAATTTGGGCACCCCACGTTTCTCAAGAAATGTATTGGACGGTGACCTGCGGTTGTTATTCACACCCAATTTTTTTTTTCTCACCCATTATTTACTACAATGATTTACTAGCTGCTATGAGCCTATGACCGGTCAGAACAGTGTCGTTTTGTTTGATGTTGCATATCAAACATTCATAACCATGAGGTTTGGGTTCAACTTCAAAGCAAATTACTCATTAAAACAATGTATAAAATTGAAAAATGAATTAAAAGGTTGCTTAAGTTTTTCTCTTTTTGTTTTTTTAAGAGGTGAGCTAGTTTTTTTTTTATTTTTATTTTTTTATGAAATTAGTAACTCGATGCTAACGAGAATTGAACTTGTGAGTCAACAACAGACAATATTGACTATGCTAGTTGGAACATACATTGCTTAAATTTTTTGTTAAAAAATTGTTGCTCAAGATTTTATATGCGTAATGGTTGGATGTTGTTACAGTCCAATATCGACTAAGTATGGAATTAGTCATGGGTAAACTTGGCAACTAGTCGGGTTAGGGTCGACCAGGGACGTAACTAGTAAGGAGTTTGGGCGGGACTTTGAAGAAAAAAAAATTAGGGTTTAGAAAATAGCCAAAAAATTGAGATTTAAAGGGGATTTGAAATCTTAGCTGATGGTAAAATTTTATAACAAGTAACTTAAACTAAATTTATATACCCATACATCTCAAAATAAAAATATTTACTTTAACCCACCCCAACTAAAATTCTTGGTTCCGTCCCTGGGATCGACCCTGGTTGGGTGTTACCTTCTAATAGAGAAAAAAATAGGGTGTTACCTTGTAATGCATGTGTTTCTACATAATACATATTCCACCCACCTTATTTTCCACACAATACGTATACCTGTTTGTGGGTACACGTGCCCCACCCAAGTAGTATTGGCTCCACCCCAGGTTGAAGATCATAAGAATAAAAATTTTGATAAAAAAAAAATCCTTTATTAAGGGCACATATGTCTTTTTATTTTTAATATGGGTGTGAAGAAGTTTTAAGGGTGCGAAAAACAGCAGCGCGGCGGATATTCCACCCAAGTTGGTACAACCAACTTATTCACACTGGTTTAGGGTTTTATATTTTAAAAGGTCTAAAAAAAAGACCGCGAAGAGGTTGTGTAACTCATCTATGGCAGTTGGAGCATCAGCTAGGGTTTCTAACGGTACTCAACCTTCGCGTTTCATCCGTAAAATTAGCAATTGCAGAAGGTTGACGAAGCTTCATGGCTCTTATCTCGCTTCAAATTCTTTCTTCTTGTCCTGTAAAAGTTTTCCTCAGAGCAGAGCTTTCAGTTGCAGTGCCTCCGTGAAAGATAACCCTAAACCAGTGTTATCAGAGGTGATTAGTTTCATTCCCCACTTTTTTTTTAGTTGTAAGGATTCAGATAAGTGAATTTTGAGTTTTGAAGGATGATTTTACTTGAGAAAAGCGATTTAGATCTCTAGGCATTTTCACTAACCTTTTGGTCTAGACTGGAGGCTTCCTTTGATCATCTGTAAATCTATTCCATCCAATATATCTCTGAAAAGAAAATTAGGTCTTTCATAGGTGTTCATTGTCTGAGTTTTAACATTGAATATCTGAAACAATGGTTGAAAACTTAAAATTGAAGGTCTTAAAAAAAATGTTTTGGTCAATTTTCACGTATCAGATGAGAAGAACGTCTGTTGAAGATCCTAATGCGTTTGAGCTCTCCAGTTTAACTGCTTTGTCAACATTGGATGGTCGGTACTGGGAAAAGGTCAAAGACTTGGCTCACTTCATGAGCGAATGCGGTCTGATTCGTTTTCGCATTCTATTCGAGGTACTATTCTTATTCAACATTCTGCCTGCATCATCATATTGTATACTATTTTATGATCAAGTATATAAAAAATGAGATTATTTTAATTAACTTGTATTTTCTCTTGTAGATCAAATGGCTGATAAAGCTTTCACAAATCCCTGAAGTCACAGAGGTCTCAAGCTTCAGTGAGGAAGCTTTGTGTTTCCTGGAAGGAGTAATTGAGGGATTCAGTATGAGTGATGCCTTGGAGGTAAAAAAAATATTGAGAAAGTCACTAACCATGACTTGAAAGCAGTAAAATACTTTTTGAAACAGAAATGCCAATCCCATCCAGAGATTGCTAAGGTCAGTTTTTTTATTTCCCCCGGTTCTTAAGAATTAAGATAGAAAGCTTTGTGTTGCTTTCCATCGGACAGCTTTTTATTGGATGCCTTTGTTATAGTTAAAATGGTGACCTTTTTTCTGTTCCAGGTACTTGAATTTTTTCATTTTGCTTGTACATCAGAGGATATCAACAATTTGGCGCATGCACTGATGCTGAAAGGAGCCTTGAACACAGTCATGCTACCAGTCATAGATGAGTTGATTAGAGCATTATATAAGATGGGAAAGGACAATTCCCATATTCTTATGCTTTCTCGCACTCATGGGCAGGTACGAGGGCCATCTGTTAACATAATACTTTTATCTGGACCTCATTTTGTAATTCAATCACTGAAGTATATCACTCTGCAGTTTATATTATATAACCATTGTTGAAAATGTGTAAAATCCAAACTTTATTGCAACAAACAAGCATTGGATGCAAGTTAAGAAATTAGTTTTAGATCACAGAAGTGAAATTGGGAAGAATGTATCATGAAGAAAAAGTTGGATTTCACCACATAGTGCTGGCAGCTGGACATTGTCATCAATACTATAGTTAAATCCCAAATTTATGTTTCATATTTGAATCTATCCAGAAATACAGATATTTGAAGTTACTACCGATACTTGGCATGGTAACATTTCTTGTCCCTGGTATTAAGTTATTGGAGGAATGTGTTTAAGAATTTTATGATAAGAATTATTGATTAATTAATTTATTTGTTTGTTGTGATAGGGAGGATGGTGAACAAAATTTAGCGACTCTATCCTTTTTTTTTTTGCTTGTTTTTGATTGCTGGTGTGTTTGTTTATATACAATATTTCAGTTACTACTTGGATACTTCCAGTTCTGGAACTGAACTAGATTTCATTAACCTTGTTTTGTACTTGTCGATTTAATCATCTTGTAGCCAGCTATGCCTACCACGTTAGGAAAGGAAATGGCGACTTTTGCTTCCAGATTAAGCAGAGAAAGGCATCATATTTCTCAAGTTGCTTTGTTGGGCAAGTTTGCTGGTGCTGTTCGAAATTACAATGCCCATCTTGTTGCATATCCTGATATAAACTGGCCTCGAGTTGCAGAAGAGTTTGTAAAATCTCTGGGATTAAATTTCAACCCCTATGTGACTCAGGTGTGTTTCCTATAATTTTATTCAACTGTTTCATTGATTTATTGTTTCAAGATTTTTGGTTTTGCATGTCATACCATTCATTTTCTTGACTTCAATTGCACAATAAACATAAAAAATTGCAGTGTGAAGCAAAGATGAGCACATTATGATGGTTTCATGAATGCACGCCTATGCTTGGCTCTAATAGCAAATAGTTCTCCATTCTACATTAGAATTCGTAAAACCTAAAAACTGTGGTCAGCTTGTAGCTTTATGTCAAATCTTGTTAGGCATCTTGTACGATATGCTTGATGCTTCTATGTTACATGGGCCAATCTTATTATTTGTCATTAATTTCTGTTCTCATGTCTGTTGTATGTCCATCCCTCTAGGCACTCGTGATTCTTCCAATCCTTATTCATTGATCATGATTGAAGATTCTCATTATTCATTAACTAACTTGGGCATTTTCTGTTTTATTTATTTATTTTAAATTCAGGCTACATTCTTAGACAAAAAGCAGTACAAGCTGTCAGCTTCTGAATAAATAAAATGGATTGTCAGTATTATTTGAAAATCAAGTGGAGTAGAAATGGTGCTATGTCAGCCAGTGTGTAATATACTTATGGGATCCCTTGTAGGTTCTTTGTTTGGAGAATTTGGAGTTAATATTTATGAATCATGAGAGTGTATCAATTTATTTCTTACTCTAGGTTGCATGCATACATCAATGTGTGATTTCTATTCTGCATTTTCACATGTGATTTCCTTTTGTGCAGATTGAGCCTCATGATTGCATGGTAAAACTGTTCTTTGCAATCATACAGTTCGATATTATCTTGATGGATTTCGACAGCGACATATGGGGATACATATCTGTAAGTTACTTTAAGCAGGTTAGTATCTAATAAAAGAAGAAAATCATTGCTGTTTGCTTTCCTCTCAATTCCACTCAATTAACTGCTGATAACTTCCATTCCGAGCTGTCACACAGATAACGAAGGCTGGTGAGATTGGGTCTTCTACTATGCCTCACAAAGTGAATCCTATTGATTTTGAAAACAGTGAGGGTAATCTGGGTAAGTCCAATGCAGGTCTATCACACCTGAGCATGAAGTTACCTATTTCATGCTGGCAGGTAATAACTAATCTTGTTCTCCTTCTGATAATCCTGGCCTCCCTTTTTAAGACATCTTTTCCACCTGTTGTTTTGTTTCCTTGAAAACACATCTCAAGTAGTGGTTTTATAAGCAAATTACCTAATGGAATGAAAGTTTTTGGGACCTTTCAAGGATGTGCATATGATACACACAGCTGGGCACTGGGAATTTGCTTTACTAGTCCTGCATTATGTTTTATGGTCTGCCTACTTTACGCTCGCTACTTTGTTTTTGATCAGTACCTACTTTATGTTTTTATCACAGCGTGACCTGACTGATTCAACCGTTTTGAGTAATATGGGCGAGGGATTAGGGCATTCTCTTCTTGCATAAGAAAGTGCACTTCAAGGCATTGCAAAGCTTCAGGTTAGCATTACATTGTAGATTTTATGGTATTTTCTCTGAAGGTGTATTATTTCCAGTAGCTTTATGTGCCAGTTTCAGAGTGTTGTAGCTACACTCTGCAATTTTGGCTGACCTAGTAAAATGGTTCAAAAGAGGATTTGAAAAGGTTGGTTGTCACTTGTCATCAGAATGAAATTGATATTAAGAGATAAATAATTTAATAAAACTTGTAAGGAATTTTTGTGGTAACAGGGAAAAGCTCTAATCTCCTAATTGGAGCATGGACATTTGAATACTATCATGTTTTTATTCTTTAGTAATACCTCTGTTGTATTTTATTATCCGAGCAATCACAAAAATGTTTCTTAATTGAGTAAGCTCAGTTCTAACTTCTAACTGAATTTATTCTGATTCATAGGTAAATGAAGCTCGCTTAAGTGAAGATTTGGACCAATCTTGGGAGGTGCTTGCTGAGCCAATACAAACTGTAAGCATCTCAGCTTTATTGGGCATTATCTCTTTGGATTTTGTAGATGCTTGGAGCAGAGAATAATATAATTAAGCAACATAAAAGTATCCTACACCACCACACACACAAACAAAAAAAAAAGAAGAAAAAATTTAGAAGGAATGTGTTGATGTTTCCTTCTCAAATCTGCACTCTTATGCATTTAGGTTCTTAATTTCTTGAGCCGTGACAAGACATCTTTTACTATGTTCAGTAACTTCGGTTTGCTGTTTACACTTATTGATATTTGTTAGTTCATTCGTTTTCATTTATATCTTTGTATATATATTTCCTCATTGTGGGTCTCTCCATCTCCCATCTAATTGGTGGCCACTTCATCTATCTAAACTCTCCCGTTGATGTGCAGCTCATTGATCTTAACCAGTGTTTCAGATAGGCTTGTGAGTGCCTTTGGGAGTCCTCTCTGTATATACTCACACAGAAAAATTAGAGTAGTTGATTATTTCTGCGGGTTCTCATCTATAACCCAAAATAATGTTTGCCTCTTTTTGAAAAATAAAAATGAAACTGGGTTTCATTGCATAAATCCTTGCGGTTGTTTTATGAGTTCAACTTCAGCACACATAGGTGGCAGATTATGGTGTTCTTATATTTTTTTTTGAAGAATTTATGGTGTTCTTATATTCTTCTCTTGAATTTTACCTAAATTTCTCTAGAGCTTGACCTGTTCTTGAAAATTGTATTTTTGTTTTTGATCAGGTGATGTGAAGATACGGTGTATGAGAAGCTGAAGGAGCTAACCAGAGGAAGAGCAGTAATGCAAGAGAGTATTAGAGAGTTGATTATTGGCTTGGAGCTACCTGAGGATGCAAAGGCTAATCTATTGAATCTTACTCCCCATACCTACATTGGAGCAGCAGTCAATTTGGCAAAAAATGTAGATATGTTTGTTGATTTGGTGAATGGCAATAATGCACTATAGGTTGGCCATTCTGTAAGTGAGTGGGCATCGTCAGTTTTCGGTCATTGTGTAGAGTGTACTGGTAACGACAAGCGTATGTTACTACCAACAAAACGATAAGCAACCCCAGAAGGGGATGGTCTTGAATCATTGTTCTAGATGATTGAAATTAAAATTGATCACCCCTCCTATAGATGGATGAATAGGTGTATCATTTTAAGTTTTTGGAGGGAAATTCTCACCTGTGTATTAGAGTTACAATTTTTTGTTGAAAATAATTATACAATTTGTCCTTATTCTTGGCCATGGTTAGGGAAACAGTTTCTGTGCATTAGAAAAGCTGAAAAGGGTAAAGCGCAATCCTTGAGGAAAGTAATACTGGATAGAAATCAGTGGAAAAAGGCATGCCCTCATAATGTTGGGTGAAGAATAATTAATGATAAAAATTTCATGGACTCTACTTAAGAAAGACACCTACTTTAGAAACATCCAAATCCAGTATGAAAATAGGGTGAATGTACGAGTTATCTGCACAACATCATTATTAGTTGCTTTTTTCTTTTAGCCGAGTTATCAAACAGCTGAATCAAAGTTTCTGTTGCCTCATAAATAGCAAAAGTTAGAAAGAAATATTGATGGAGTTTATTGACAGACAAAACAGGGTATTAAACCAGTGATAGTTTCTTGGACCAGTTTTCAAGTTGGAGGAGAGACTGCAAGAAGAAATAGCGCATGAAACCTCAATCAATTCTAATACATTCAACCAGTATAGATAGATCATCAGCATACATTGGAGAGAATCTTGTTGACAACATCCCATTTACCAATGCGAGAACTTCACTCTGAAAACACACTACATCATTATACACTAAAAATATACATACATTCCAGGCGAAACAAGCTATCTTCAGTACTTCTTTTTCTGGAGTGAGGAACTATATCAGTACAATTACTGATGAGGAACATAAAGAATACGAAGCCATATCTTCTGACCGTTGACTCGTTGCAAATTACTGCTGTTCTTCTTTTTCTTTTTCTTCTTCTTCACTCATTGTCTGCTATGAAGTCTGGCTGCTCAGCTTGGCAAAGATACTCATCACAAACTGATGCCGATCCCCAGTCTTTACGGAGCCTCAATATGTCCTCTGTGAATGTTGATCCCGACGATCCAATGAACACACTCGCCATAGCACAGATGGTCTTATCCAGCATAGCTTCAACCTTCAAGATAAAAATTGAACATTAGTATTGACAACCATTTGAGACCCTCCCCTGTTTCTCTTTCTAGACCGGTTCATCAATATTAAGGTAAAAAGAGTAAAAAAGAATAAAAGAAAAGCTTGTCGAAAATAACCATCCAAGTTATTGATAGATCATAGATCGGGATATGGCTGGCTATGCACCTATGCCATTCAAAATCCAACTTGTTCTCCTTACTTCTGCCATACATGCAGAACACCTCTGGAATCATGGGGAGCCAGCATTCAGCAGGTCCTGCCTATGACAACTAATGGGCCAATGATCAACTCACTGTAAAATCCCTAACCATCCTACATGTAATTTGGATGCTCAGAAAAATAAAAACGATAAGAGTTGAATAGTAAAAGATTCTTCTGATGGGAGTGTCGGGAACTTCGGGATCTAACATCTAAATGAGACAATATGACATCTAAAATGAGACAATATCTTTATCAAAAAAAAAAAAAATGAGACAATATGACCAAAAGATCTTATGGAACCTCAAAATGATAGGTCTTTGAGTCTACTCCTTTCCTGCTGTTTATTGTGCTTTATTTATGTAACAGGCAAAGAGGTTGCTGTATTGCCTTTTAAAAAAGATACTTTCTATGTCTAAGAGAACACATAGCTCACCTGAGAATCTCCCTCAAGGCCATGTCTGTATAGCAAAGCATCCCATTTTTCAGCGGAGTTGCGAGCTGGCCGTTTGACTAGTGGAACAGCCTTCCCGTTCACCACAATTAGTGATTGTAGAAGATCAGTCTCACTTTCTGCTGCATCTGTTGACAGATATATTACTGGTGCATTGGCCCTCTCTGCCACCTGAGTAATACAATCCGCTGCTTGAGGGATGGGAAAAAAGCAACTTGGGGTTTTGGCATTGCTGACAACAGAAACATGAGTTATTTAAAAGGTCATGACGCAACAATCCAAATATTTGCCTATGCATTTATCTAAACAATTATAGTGCCACTGCTTGCAAAATTAATTATGTTAGTTCTTTTTCTAATAAATGGTATATTTTCTATTTAACAAACTCCAACATAAAAGAGTATTATTTAGTATGAACTATGAATAAACAATAAATCTTCTTACTCCTTCCAACAACCATTTTTTCGGAAACAAGAAACATCTATTGTGCAGATCCTGATCATCAATTTCACATATTAGACTTTTCAAATATAACATACAAATGCACATGGGGGCCCACTAGTTCATTGCAGTTTAGTGAGAAAGAGAGACAAAATGTAAGAAGACTCATTTCTCTCAGACAAAATCCTTCCCAAACCAAGGTTCAGACAGAAGTTTTCTTATTGATAAAAGAAAAAGGATAAGAAAAGAACAAAATTCATATTTTTGTATTAAAGACTTTTCCCAAATCGTTAGAACCACTAGTTCTAACTCCCAGATAAGATTCAAAACATGGGACCTTATGCATAGCCATGAATCATCAGTTTCACATATTAGACTTTTCAAATATAAAATATACATGCATATGCAAGTGGGCGGGCTAGTTCATTGTAGTTTAGAGAGAGAGGGAGATACAAAGTCATATTATTAGAGTTTCATTGAATAGTTTTTTCCTAAGAGCATAAGACTCATTTCTCTCCTTAGACCAAATCTTGGATCAAAACCTTCTCTTCAGAGAGTCCAAACCAGGGTTCAGACAGACTGTTGTCTTATTGCTTACAGAAAAATATTAAGAAAAGACGATTCAGATTCCTGTATTTTAGCCTTTTCCTCAGTTTCCTTAGAACCACTATTTCTTAACTCCCAAATAAGACTAAAAAACTAGATGATATGGTAAAATGTGTTCCTACAGCTACAGGATCTTACGCATAGCCAACTCACATGCTGTCAAATTACCAAAAATATAACATCAGACTTCCTATCTGTAACATCCATTAGATAATACTACAAAGCAGGAGAAGAAAGAGAGAAAAAAACGTACCAGAACTTCAAAAATCCGTGTCGACGGAAATGGAGAGCGATGAAGTTCTTTCCCAAGAAAGTTTGAACAAAACGCTGGGCTGTAAGCATAATAAGCCGACTTGGTTCAATCACAGTCTTGCATTTGTGAGCAAGTGGACCACCTGGCTGCATTACCCACTCTTGCTCCACATCAGCATAAAACACATCTCCTATTGCAAGTACATCATCATTAGAAGAAAACTTAGCTGTGATATCTTCAACCGTCTTTTTACTCGGTTTCTTGATACCCTCAACCCAAGCAGATTCAAGCTTGCCCATTGAGAGCCCCAATGATTTTAACTTCTTAACATGTTCTTCATCCACGTAGCAAGGCTGAGGCAACGAGACGTAACAAATAAACCTGTCTATGTGCAAGTGGTTTTTCTTTAATTCAGAAAACTCTTCAAATGAGACCACAACCTTTCTCCCGAAGCATTTGTTTATGTGATCAATATCCAGTACCCGGTTGTACTGGTAATCAACTTTGGAGCTTGGAATAACTAAAATACGGTTGAGAAGAGCTGCAAAGAACATATGTTTCTCCAAGCAAATCAGATGGTTAGACATTTGCCCTGACACACAAATTGCAAACAAATACTTATTTGATTTTGGCTTCCACTCAATTGTCCGCTTCTCCAAACTGTGATCCACTGCCCTACACCTACCATGACCATAACCACTGATACCAGGAGGTTCTGCATTGTCATCTAAAAACTCAGACAAGTTTCCTACTCTATGAGAAGACAACAAAGCTTGCTGAATCTCTTTATTTAACTTAATTTGCTTAAGCACCGCAGATCTGAAATCTTCAAACAAAACATTCTCATTCTCTATCGTAGTATTCACGCTCGAACTCGAATTCGCATTGGGAAGTAAACTAGAATTCGTTTTCACATATTCTGAATTGATCGATGTACGATTCCATAGATTTAAAAGCCCTAATTGTTGCTCCCTTAACAAATACAGAGCTCGTAATTCTGCTTCTCGCATTCGATTGCTAGGAGAATCATTGATTTTCATACTAGAGACACTACGGAACAAACTACCAACATCTATAGAGAAATAAAGAAGAATTAAGAAAATAGGGAGGCAGATCGCAAACAAATACCTCTTACTGAAACGGAAACGCCGACAAATCCTGTTCTGAAGTTCGCCAATCTCAAAACTCGATCGAGAGATCTTCCTCTCGTTTGAATCAATTAGGTTTTCTCGATCTTCCTCTTCGTCGGACGATTCTCTCTCCATTTTATCTCTCTCCACGACTCCACTACAACACTACGGAAGAACAATGTTGCCACTTGGCTATTGCAAATTTGCAATTAATGAATCAGAAAAAAAGGGGGACTCTGTTGCAGAGAAATCTGAGAAAAATTTCTAATAGATTTCTAGGGTTTTGAAGTTCGAAAATATGTGGAGTGGAGGGAGACGAATCTGCTTGTTGGTTTGTTCTTCCTCTGTTTTGATCTCTTTACTTCTTTTAGAGAGAGAAAGAAGACGGGAGAATAGTTAGTAGTACATAAAGCGTAGTGGTTAAGAGAGGCACATGGAATATCATTTGGTAGGACGAGAAAAAGACCCTCCTCCAACGGACAACCCACCATCGATGGTGTTTGGTTGTAGGGATGCTTTTGTCTTTAGAGTAATCCAGGATAAAATTTTGAGGGTAAGTGGATCTTGGAAAAACATGTTCTTATCCGAAAAAANCCCTTTTTATTCTTTAATGGAAGTTGAGTCTGATCATCAGAAAAAAAAAATTTGAACATAAGTCATGATTTTAGAGTAATTAGTACGAACCTCAATCAACATTATAGGGTAGATTTTCTGAGAAAAATAAACTTATATAGAAATAAAAGATTCAGGGTCAAGCCTTGAGGAGTCGGTTACAGAAATCAAAGCAATAAAAGAGAAAAGTAGGAGTTAAGCTAGGTTTGGTTGGACTTTCACGGTTTTACCATATACGTTATTATCACAAAAAATTAATTCATTCTAAAACTTCTAACCTCATCAAAAGTTAGATTGAAAAATCAATGGTAAGAAATCATCCTTGTATTAGATAATAGATGGTTGATTTTTTAATCATCGTTTGACGGTGTTAGATATTTTAGGACGGGCTGTTTTTATTTTTATTTTTGTTAGAATGATCAATATTGTAAAAAAGAACATTCTCACAAAAATTCAACAATTAGATTGTCTCTATGTGAGCCCTACAAGAAAAAAATTAGAAGATGAATTAATAATTGAATCATCAATAACATTATTGATAGATTTCATGATAGTTTCGGTCCTTTTATTATAGATATGAAAGACCCGACTATCTAAAACATATCCAAGAAAGATTCCTTCATCATTCTTGGAGTCAAACTTTTCTACATTTTCTCTATCCATAAGGGTATAACAAGGACTCCCAAGGATTTGAAGATAGCTTAAATTTGGTTTCTTCCCATACCAAACTTCATAAGGGGTATTTAGTGTTTTGGGTCTCAAATAAACACGACTCACCAAGCAGCAAGCTGTAAAAATAGCTTGTCCCCCAAAACCTCTGTGCTAGATCTTTGCTGTGAAGAAATACTTTAGCCATTTCTTGAATCACTCGATTCTTTCTTTCATCTACCCTATTTTATTGAGGAGTTATGGGAGCTGAAAACTCATATTTTATGCCATTTTCATCACAATAATTTCGACTTTTGAGTCTTTGAATTCTGTTCTATGGTCACACCTAATCCATTTGATCTTGCAATCTTGCTAATTTTGAATTCGCTAGCATATGATTAAAAAAATTATAAAAAATATTAGATTTTTCTCTAAGAAATGCAATCCAAGTATTTCTTGAAAAATCATCAACCATGACTAAGATGAATCGCTTTCCAATGCTTTCAGTTCTCATGGGACCCATAAGATCTATGCGAATCAATTGTAACGGTTTGGTGGTAGCAATATCTTTTGATGATTTATGCAGACTTCATGTTTGTTTGCCTTTTTGGCATGACCCACATACACCATCAATATTCTTACTTACCTTAGGCAGCCCACGATCTACCTCCTTGTTAGCTATTTTGGCTAGGTCTTTGAAGTTGACATGACCTAATCTTTGGTGCCATAAGTAAGTAACATCAAATTTAGACAAATTGCATGTATGGTTATGAGATGCATCAATCATGTAATAATTACTACTATTTCTCCTACCGAACATAATACATTTACCATCAACATTTATGATTTCACAGCTATTTGAAGTAAACTTCACTGAATGGTTAGTGTCGCAAATTTTACTAATTAATACTTAGAAGGTTAACTTTTATACCTTCGACATAGAGTACATCCTTGATTTCTAGTCCGTTGGGTAATTTTATTGTACCTTTGCCTTTGACGTAGGCCGTGCTACCATCACCAAATGTAACAACTTCCCCAACATGGCTTTTTAAGTGACTAAAGCATGATTTATCACCAGTCATGTGCCTACTACAACCACTATAAAAAAACTAATCAAGTGAGTTGCAAACTTTATATGCAATTAAGCAACATTAGTTCTTTTCTCACCCTTCTTAACCCATACAGATTTTTCTTTCAAGTTGCCTTGCAAGGGTTGGACAGTTTTAGAAATAACTACCTTATTTCTTAAATTTACTTTCTTTTGGTTGTAGAATTTTTTACCTTTGGGGAGGTTAGCTTGAGTATTCCTTGTGAGCTTTGTGAGCTCACCCGTCAAGTTCCTTGCCTTTGCTTGCAATTCTTTGTATTGCTTGAGAAGATTTACTTTTCTTTGAGGTGTTAAGCATTTCCTAAATAGTATTTGCAAATATTTTTCAAGTGACCTATAAAACCACAATAAGAACACACTTAAGCAAAATATGTCACTTTTGACTTATCCAGATTTTTGCTAGCTTAAGTAGGTGTGTTCTTTTAAGCTGAAGGGATCTTTTGAACTTGAGGCACCTTTACTTTCACAAATGTTGTTCCTTGTGGTAGGTTAGAACTTGTGGAAGCATCATAACCTAAACCCCTCTTATCATCTACAATCTTGGCTGCATTCAAAATGTTAGAGAGTTTGTTGAAACCATTGTTAAATCTTTCTAGCTAGCATTTTATTAGACAAGAATAAGTCTCTCTTAGATGTAGCGAGAGTAATTTCTAGACACTTAATCTTGTTCAAGGCATTCTCATATTCTGACTCAAGAAATTTTATCTTATTTAGATGCCTTAAAATCTCCTTTTCAAGTTTCTTTTCATTATGCGAGGCTTCTTACAACTTGAGTATTGATTCTTCCTGTTCAGTTTGAAGGAGTGATAATTTCTCATTTAACACTTTGTTCTTCTTGGACAAGTCAACACTCTTTTTTAGGAGATTTGCATAGAACTCCGGGTCTATTTCTTCATCACTCTCCTCATTAGAAAAAGCAACATTTTAAAATATTTGAAAGAGAGATGCAGTCATAGCCTTCATTTCATCATTGTTCTCTTTATCACTAGAAGTATTTTCTTCGGAGTGAGAGTCGGAGTCGTCTAGTGTGACTTTTATAGCTTTCTTGGCTTTGGTCAGATTTTGTTTGGACATTCATTAGTTGTGTGTCTAACACCTTGACATTTAAAGCGTTGAATTTCTGAAGAATTCTTCTTCTCAAACTTCTTATTGAAGTTTTTAACCTTGTCATTAGGCCTAAACTTGGAAGAGGATAGCCAAACTTTGGTTTTTAAAATTTCTCCTTTTTGTTCTTCAAGAATTTCTTGAATTGTCTTGTGAGAAGAGCCACTTCTTCATCACTTGAGAAATTTTTTTCTTCCTTAGTGTTTGAGGCGGCAATGGCTGTGTTCTTTGACTTCCTTGATGATCGAAATCATTCCTCAAAAGTTCGTGGATTTCCTACAAGTTCCTTTGAGTCTATTTCTTCATCACTCTCCTCACTAGAAGAAGCAGCATTTTGAAATATTTGAGAGAAAGATGCAGTCATAGCCTTCATTTCATCATTGTTGTCTTCATCACTTGAACTATTTTCTTTGAAGAGAGAGTTGGAGTCGTCTAGTGTGACTTTTATAGCTTTTTTAGCTTTGGTCGGAGCTTTGTTTGGACATTCATTGACTATGTGTCCAAAACCATGACATTTAAAGCATTGAATTTCTGAAGAATTCTTCTTCTCAAACTTCTTATCGAAGTTTTTAACCTTGTCATGAGGCCTAAACTTGGAAGAGGATAGCCAAACTTTGGTTTTTAAAATTTTTCCTTTTTATTCTTTAAGAATTTCTTGAATTGTCTTGTAAGAAGAGCCACTTCTTCATCACTTGAGAAATTTCTTTCTTCCTTTGTAGTGTTTGAGGCGGCAATGGCTGTGTTCTTTGACTTCCTTGATGATCGAAATCATTCCTAAAAAGTTCTTAGATTTCCTACAAGTTCTTCAGGAAGAATAGCATCAATATCCTTGCTCTCCTCAATAGTCGTAACTTTAGCTTGAAATCTCTCGGGAAGAGATCTCAAGACCTTACGGACTACTTTGGAGTTTGAAATATTTTCACCCAAAGCAAAAGAGTTATTGACAGTGTCATTTAGCTTGGAATAAAATTCATCAAATAAGGTCTTATTGTCATTCATTCTAATTGTTTCAAACTGGGTGGTCAACATTTAAAGTTTTGCTATTTTTAAAGTCCTTGTACCTTCATGGGTAACTATTAAAATGTCCCATGCCTCCTTTGCTACTTCATAATTAGAGATGCGATAAAAAGTTCATCAGCCATTACCGCAGTATAGATGGTATTGAGGGTTTTGCTATTTCTAATGGCAACATAAGTTTCATCGGAATCCCATTGGGCTTCTTGTTTGAGAACTTCTCTAGAATTATCTCCAGTACCTACCATCATAGTATGTCTACCAAGCCACCTCTATAGTTCTCCAAACTCTTTGGTCTAAGGACTTAAAGAAAGCTTTTATCCTAGCTTTCCAATAAGGATAGTTGTTACCATTGAATAATGGTAGTTTATTTATTGCACTACCATCTCTTTGTGAATCTATAAGTCACTACTAGGATCACACTTAGGTTGCTAAACCTTTCAAGTGAATATGCTCTGATACCAATTAAAAGTTTATATGCCCGGTTTAATGGAATTAACCGTATGTCTATGTGACTATGGTTAAGGATCATAATATTACTTATTTAAAAATTTAAATGGTAATTAAGTGAAACAATAATCTCTATCAAGAGTATTGACTTATTCGATTCTTAATATGCGGAATTAAGAAAAAGAATCAAATATTTCAATCACACAATAAGTATGAAAATATACACACGAGATTTTGTTTACGAGAAAAACCTAAACTGGGAAAAACCAGGGGACCTAGTCCAACAAAAATCCACTAAGAGTTAATGAAAACTTACAACCTAATTTACCACTCGATGGACACGATTTACGACTCCCTCTACGCTCTGATTTGCTACGGTGTACAGTTCTTCCACAAATTCGAACTCCAAGAATTTACTTCTTAGTTGATTATGATGCGTTCTAACTTGAATTTCGCAAGTCCCGCACCTTGAACCAATACTCAACTCCACGAGTATCTCACCACGAACTTGAAAATTCAAGCTCAAACACCAAAAAACAACTGGCAAACCAAAATTAAGGTTTTTATTTAAAATGGAAAGGATTGAACCATTTCAACAAAGTATGGAAGCAATTGATGATGAGTTGAGCCTCTCCAAAACTTGTTGATTGTTATAGTAAATGGTTAGTTGAAATTAGAATGAATTAACTCCATTTAAAATGGTGATTCTTAGATCTAGATCTAGATTGCACTAAGTGTAATGAGTGCATTTCTAGATCTAGAACACACCATTGGCAACGAGTTTATTTCTAGATCTGGTCTATGATAAACTCATCCCACTGAAAATGATGCCCCACAATGCTCTGTAAATTCTTAGACCATTTCATGGTCAAACATAGGTTTAAATAAAAAATAAAAAACTCAGAAAAATACTTTATCACGAAAATCTGGGCGATGCTTTTGAAATCGCTAAATTGCTTTCAAAAGTGAAAGTAGTCTGTCAAGAATTTCAGCTCTTGGTTTCGAAAGCGTGAAACTAAAACTCATCTGTTCCCAAAATGAGTTTTTGATTTCAAAACTATCAGGACGGTTTTGAAAGCGCGAGTGATCTGAAGACAGTTGTTGATTCAGTTTCGAAAGCAATAAGTTGCTTTCGGATAAGTTAGATTGAGTCAACTTTATATGCACATTAAATGATATGACTTGGTATTTCCAAAGAATCTAGAATATGATCTGCTCAACAACGGATAGCCCAACTGATCACCAGGTCGAGATCATATGCTCCGGAGATACCTACGAGGTAAAGACAACTAATCTTCTCTACGACCTCCCAACTTGACTACTGAACTAACTTAATTGTCGGAGTGCTAATCCTGCTGGTCCGCAGGTCTTCCTAAACAAGTTGTAAGAAGCTCGTCATCAGAGAAATATTACGAGGAGAGTTCTCGGTTTGATCTCTGCCGTTCCCCTCATTTTTCACCTCAGGTCCGCAAGCCCGCAAATCTACAGGTTCGCATATCTTCCCAAGTAAGATTCAAGGTAGTTCATCATTAGAGCAAAATCATAAGAAGAGTTCCCAATTTGATCTCCGTCATTCCCTCATTTTTCCACCTCACAATTAATTTGTTGGATATTTGTGTTTGTTAAAGGAGGTTGCTATTGACATCTAAAAATGAGACAGGGGCAACTGAGTGATTAGGGTTATTTTACTAGAAGAAGAGCATACAAATAAATCATTTGGGATATCCTTAGTTGGTCAAAACTCATTGACCAAATCTAAAACTTAACCCAAAATCCTCAAAATTATTCAGTCTCAGCACCATCAAATTTAAAATTTAACCCAAAACCCATTAACTAGGTAAATCAAGTTTTTCGTTAGTTTTTTTTATATATTTTTGAGTTTTTAAATTTTTTAGATATAAAACCATGCCTCTTTATGTGACACACAATCACACGGATACACGGGAGCGGCTATATATCGCCTCAATGTATATACAAAGCTATAAATTCTTTATCAAATGGAAGGTAGTTGGTACTAAATGAAACTCTAGAATTAAATAATTCCACTATAAAATTAAATAAGCAACATGACACAGTCGAATATTGAAACCCAATGACCTTCCTTTAATAGTATGGTTTGACAACACTGCAATGGCACCACATAGAATTATTGCCATAAATCTCATCATAGCTGTGGTGGTGAATGGAGCTTGAAATGATTTATTCAACCTCGCCTACAATCAACTGATAAAATAAATAAATACCATCTAGAGCAAGCAATCCATCAAATAGCTAGCTAGTAGTAGTGGTCATTATTTAGTGTTACTTGTAAAATAGTGTAACGCCCCAATTTGAAACTCACAATCTCTAAGAATTGAGTCGCATCTCGAGGCGTTAGGCTAATTATACAAGGTGACTAATTAGTACTAAACAAACTTAAACAAGATTTACAAACCNAATACATCACCCAATACATACCAATACATATATATAGTATATATACACAATTAAATAATATTTAATGGTCAAAATCAAAGTCAAAATCGCGGGTACCTTCGGTACAAATCCACATCGTGTTCCGGGCCTCGACTTGGGATCAATTAGTGTCTGATTTTCGCGCATGAATAGTCAAAATTGCATAACTTTTCGAGATCTACCCATTTGTACGGTTCGATTATTCAAATTATGCTCCGAACAAAAACTCATTATTTAATCCTAGACTTAATTATTTTAACACCTAATAGGTTCCACGATTGAAGCGTTGGACTCGACTCAACTTGACTCACCAAAGTCAACAAAATTATTTTGGGTCGTTACAAATAGTCCATCCAGAGGCGGCGTTACAACTCTCAGCCACAAGCAAGGGGCCCAAAAATGTTCCCTTGCCTTTGTTAGACGTACCCCTCAAACTACTGGAAATTGCACCTGCATTCCAAATTATAGGCACTCTTTTGTAAAATGTGTATATAAATAGATATATAGAGAGAGAGAATAGGAAAGATTAATGATAAAAAAAACAAACTTAACACTCAATGAATTATGCCAATGGAGCTAGGAAAAGGGAGCAAAACACTTGATGGTAAAATACCAATACAAGAGGGTCCATTTCTAAATTTATGGCCAACTTACTTAGGACTTGCATCCCTCACTATCCTAATTGCACCAGCAACATTGACAAAGTTGGCAGCCAAGGATCTCTTCTTCTCTTCTTCTCTTCTCTTCTTTTATTCCTCAACAACCTATATATGGAGACACAAAGCCCAAACTGTTGAATCCATATTTTTTATTAGTTTTTTTTATAAGTTTTATCTTAGGTTTAAAATAAATAAAAAATCTTAGGACGATGATATATTCTCACTGTAAAGTGTGAACATTTTCTATTGTTCACACCCTTGTATGCGAAATTTTTGAATTGTTCACACCCTTGTATGCGTACTTTATGAATTGTTCATACTCTTGTATGCAAACTTTTCGATTTTCGAATTGTTCACACTCTTGTATGCTAACTTTTTGAATTGTTCACACACTTAATTGCAAACTTTCTGAATTGTTTACACTGTTAAGAACGAACATGTCATGAATCTGAGTTTTGTTTTATTCGATAGAAAAATAAAAAAAATGTTCATAAATTGATCCAATTACCTGAAAATGATTTGTTTGAGCCAATGTTTTAAAAACTGGATAAGGCATTGTATTAGGTTAAGTTGGTTTAACCGGTGGGCGAACCAGTGGTTCAATTGGGTTAAAGACTTGGGGTATAGTTAATATTAATCAGAATAATACTATTGATTGAGTTGTGTAGCATGGTTGGTATAGTTATTTGATAGAGATTTTTTAGGTTTCAAGTTCAAATCTCTTCAATCACACCTTAGATTATTTAATTAAGTTAAGAGTGGTGATATCCCCTATCCTCACTTACACCGGGAGATATCTTACACTAGGAGATATCTCCATTTTTTAAAATACACCTAGGGGCATCCTCTCAATAAACTAAGGGATATCCGAACCTTTTCATAATAAATTAATAATTATATATATAAATGTAAAAAAAGTCCCTATAAAAGATTCATTATGTTTTTAATCATTTTTATAAATTTAGTCCCTACTTTTATGACTTTTATGTCCAAAACTAAGGACTAAATTTATAAAAAAGAATTAAAAACATAATGACTTTTTTTACAAAGACTTTTTTTCCAAAACCCCTTTTATATATTAAACATTTAAAAGAATAAAAAATTAAGAAGCTTGATCTTCAACCACGGCCATGGCCACCTGGCCACCAAATTCCAAATCGCCATCTATGAAAGAAAGAAAGTAAAGAAAGAGAGAGAAAGAGAAGAGGGAAAGAGAGGAGATTTGAAAAAAAATTCAGATCTCCCCCGTGAAAGAAAGAGAAAGAGATGAGGGAAAGTTAGGAGAGAAAGAGAGAATATCTAAATTTTTTTTCTTCAGATCTCCTCTCTGTCTCGATCTCTTTCTTTCTCTATTCTCTTTTGATTTGTCCCTCACTATCCACTCCCATCACGCACAAATTTGATGTTTGTTTTGTTTTTTTTTTTTTAGTTTTTTAGATTTGGTACTTTCAGACTTGATAAACCAAAGAAGATGACTTAAAACGGACCCCTCAATCCGTGTTGATCCTTTGAAAATGGGATTCGTAGTCCGAATCTATAGTTTTGGACTCGAAATTTGTAGTCCAAATTTTTTTTTTCGAGTTCTGAATTTTTTTTTAAATCACCTCTTGATCTCTTTCGTTATCTTTTTCTTGGTCTTTGCAATCTTTTTCTTGATCTCTTCACTCCAATTCCTTGTTCTCTTTAGGAGGCGACGTGGTGTTGGTGTTGGTGTTGGTGTTGGTGTTGGTGTTGGTGGTGGTAGTGGGGTGTATTTTGATTTGTGGGTAGGGATAAAGTAATTTCTCATAATTTGTTATAAAGGGGGAGGATGCGCCAAAGAACAAATCCCATCAAATTTTGGTCAAATTGAAGTTTGACCAACAAATAAAACCCTAGGATATCCCCAAGTGTGAATAAGGATGGGGGATATCACTACTCACCTTTATATCCTATTATATAGGATAAAGGTTATTCCAAACATAAATTAGATGTGGTATTACGTTAAAGTGAGTTCGTCAGAGATTTTGCGTTCAAAACCTCCCGTGCTTGATTTTCGAGGAATAAAAAAAAAAGAAGCCAAGAATCTTCAACCCGTCCATAAACCCAGCCGGTTTGTCTAGTTGATGAGAAAAAAGCTAATTTTTTAATAAAAGTCTGGTCAGTATTGACCCAACCTAGATTTAGTTCTGGGTTACCAGTTGAACCGGTCGATCCGGTCTAGCTATTAAAGCACTGGTTTTGTCACACCCCGATTTTCGGTACTCTAAATCCGACCCGATTCGCCGAGTCCGAAAACCAAGGCGTGATTAGTGTAATAGATGTGTAAGTAAAAATATCGAATAAAACTCATTTACTTTACTTTTAAAAGACAATGAATTTAATACATTTAGATAATGATCTACTTTAGTCAACCTTGGTTACCTGAAGGTTATGTCTAAGTTAAAGAAAGATAAAAATGTAATGTTTAAAAAAAAAATTTTTGTGTCAACTGTATACAGTCGAGTAAAATAGATATATCTACTTAACCGTAAATCCAAATTTTACAACTAAACTCATTCTAAAAACTAGATTCACAGACCTACAATTTTATCAGAAATAGCCCAATGCCAATTCAGAAAATAAAGGGCCAAAATATGCATCCAAAGTACTAATACAGACGTATAAAAACTCAAAAAATATAATTTCATCTTTTTAACAATATTTACAAAATCAGTAACTTTAAAGAGAAATTACTTTCCAACCCGAAATTAGAAAGACATAGTATAATACCTTTTTGAAAGGGAAAAATCGAGATCTATAATTTTATTAGAAATAGACTCGGCTCAATTTTGACCGGAACATGTCCAAAAATACCATTTTGTAAATCTGACAGTATGAATTACGGGAATTATACAATTTTGTATAAAACCTAATTAATTCAATTATTCATGATGAAAATTAAATGTAAATTAATACATCAATTATACAATTTAAAACTTAACATCTAAGTTCATAAGAATGTTAAAACAATAAGAATTAATACAAAATAACCCTTATCCCAAGTGATAGAATAGTAGTTTAATCTATCAGTTATATTTATACAAATTTGATAACACAAGCTATTCGCTTCTTAATCTACACATCTTTGAATCCTTCACCTCAACATAACTTGTGGGGGGAATTTAGGGGTGAGTAAACTCAGTAGGCAAATATCAACCCAAAAATAATAGATTGAAAACATAATTCATCAAAACCACAAGAATAATTAACTGATGAACTTGTAAATAAATTACCATTAAATCATTTATTTTCCAACCATTTAATATCTTATCTTGTATTAAACCGGGTAACAACCGCTTCCTCATGCAGAAACAACGGTCAACTACTTCCTCAGGCGGAAACAACGGTTTAAGGGGGTCTCCCTTTTCCTACCAATTTGATTATCAGTTATATAATGCTTTTTAGATTTATTATCAATCTAAATCAATTTCCATCACTTAAAAATAAATAGTGATCATATTAACAAAATGCATATTTAATTTGTAAATAATATAAAACAATCCATCGCCATGCATTTTTATAACAAAACATAAAATAAGTTTTGGTTATAATAGAGGGAATTTTCACATATCCACCTACCTTAATTTGATGACAAAACTGTGTCTTTTGATCATCACCTTGTTGTAAAAAATTCTCTTCCTTGAATTATTAAATAATTATAACTAATTAACAAGAACATTAATTAAATGAAATGTGAAGAGAAAGAAATGAAAGAGTATTTGAAGTTTAGAGAGATATGTTATAGAGGGAGAAGGAAAACCAATTTCAGAGAGAAAGAAATGGTTTGGGGTGAGTTTGAAAACTAAAATGAAGGGGTATTTATAGTTTTTAGCCACGGTTACTGTAGCAATGTGGTGGGTGGAATAGTAATCAGATAAATTAACCACATGTGTGTACTGTAGCGGCGCTTACTGTGGCGACAGCTGCATAGTAACACGTGCAACATTTTTTACTGTAGCGACAGCTGCTTGTATACAAATGTGTATCCTGTTCATATATACGTATATTATTCATAAAAAAACTTAATTTACTTCATTCTGTAAATCTAGTTTGCATTGTACAATTGAGTACTTTAACGAGTTATGCATGTATACGATACTATTCAAATATAAGTTATTATTCATTTATACTTTATTATTCACTTATTAAATCATTTGCCTTGTTTTATTTTCAAATCTAATTTAGGTAATATAAATTGATACTATAGTGTTCATATATACAGTATTATTCCGTGTATATATACTATTCAACTGTACAATCACTATTCACGTATACGGACATTATTTATATATACGGTTACTATTTATAAAATATTATTCATCAAATTCTATGCGTATAACTTGATTCGTATATAGTTGGTATAAAATACTATTCATGTGATACTATTCATAAATACTGTTCATATATACGGTACTATTCATAAAACACTATTCATCGAATTCATATTATATAACTTAAAATATGCATTATTGGATAATGGCACTATTCATGTGACACTATTTACGTATACGCTCTTTATTCACCAATGTGTTGCATTATTTATCAAATACTCTTTATGGAGTATAATTCAAATATTATTGTCACTTAGATATTATTCATCGAATAATATTCATGTATCTTGTATTATTTACGTGTATGTACTTCGGGTACATACAAAAAAACTTCGGCATTAACTTGTTTATTGAAATCAAGTATGAGCTTGAAGAATTAATTTTTTTTCGGGGTATTACAGGTTTGAACTTCTTTGGAAGGAATAGTAGGACCTATGCCCTCTCCAAAAGTATTTTTTGAGCACAACTCTATTATTAATAGATTTACCTCGAAGTACTCAACATCTTCCAAGCACACAACCTCTGATGACTATAAAATGATGTTCGACGAGCGAGAGCCAAATAAAAATTCCTCTTTAACATTAGAAGTGGTTAGAGTTTCAAGGTGAGGAATAAAATGTTAAATAATTATTTATTTAATGAGTTTGACTAAATTTGAAAGCCTTTATCTATTTGTTATTTTTATAAAGTCAACTTAAAAGACTATCTTTGACTATGTTTGACAGTTGCTTTTATACCATTTTTAGATATTAATAGCAGGCTCCTTGTTAATTCATTATTTTATTTTGACTTTACAAATCCTTAGAAATCTGTGGACCCTATTATTATAAGAACTCAAAAGTCCATTAATATCTATATACTTTGTTAGTATAAGTCCTCTGAAGTTCGTAGATATCCATGGACTCTATCGGAACTCCTCGAAGTCCGTCATCTTTAAGAGTTCGTCATTGTCTAACAAAAGTCCTAATTAACTCCCTTGTTAGTAGCGAGCTACAGACTTAAGCTATGGGAGGAGAACAATCTCACAAAATTTCAGCTCTTGAAGTGAAATCATATAGGCCCAACAATCCGGTGTTACAATTGTAACATCAAATCGTGGTGTTCAAATAGCACCTTCCCGTTATTAAATGCTAACTTAGAAAAAGGTACAAATCTCCAGTGTTATAAATACCGACTTCAAAGTTGAAACGGAAAGTAAAGCCTTTATTAACTAATAACTACCTATAAATAATCATAAAAATTAAAATGTATACAAGGATTGTGTGGTGTGGCCCAACATGCATTCTTTATAAAAAAAAATTATTGAAATTTTAAGAATCAATTTGGGTGGAAATATATACGTTTTTTTCTATACATTGAGTCATGTGTTTATAATGTGAGGATCAATTTGGGTGGAAATATACGTTTTTTTTTTCTATACATTGGGTCATGTATTTATAATGTGGGCTTTTTTTTAACCCACACCTAAGAGGAAATGGTTACGCTAACCCAATTTCTTTAAATTTTAAGGATGAATTTGGTGACGACATGTGGCAGCTAAAGTTTCATCTTTGTAATATATACAAGTCTTAAAAGCCGTACTACGTACGGGCAGTTGTTTTAAAAAATTATGTTAATAAATATGAATTGATTAGTATAATTTGTAATATTGTTATATTAATTATTATTAGGAAGAATTACAATAAACATTGGATTGTTAGTGTGGCTATACAGTTACTGTATTAATAATTATTCTTTATTACTAATATGGTCAAGTAGGATTATAAGAAATTATTGGACATTAATTTGAATGGAGAGATTATTGGACATGAACTTAAATGAGATATTAAATATGGCATTAGTGAGACTTTATTATATTTTAAATTACTTCTTATGAGTAGGCTTATGTGTTTGTTATTTATTAATTAAAATTGATTAATGAATGTCAGAAAGTCAAATTAATTAATGTTTCATTTCTATAATAAATTAAGGTTAATGCAATTTCAATTCTCTTTTGTCAAATTATTAATATAATATCAATTTAGGTTAGGTAACTCCTTTCACGTCTCTTTTGTCATTTTAGGTAATGCAGTCTAGGATGCCCAGCAAAACACACTCCACTGTTTCAATTCATTAGTTGTAGAATCTTAAATTCAGTATGATGTACTAAAACAACTGATATATAGTTTCATAGAAATGTTGATCTTTTCGAGATGAGGATGGCTGGCTCTGTATTTTCAAACTCACATAGTTTGGGCGCACATCAAAGTAGAATTAGATATTTTTTGATGGGTTTTTCATGTTATTTCCTGCTGTATATGGATATAATCAAGTTTGACATATTAACTTTTGTGCTTTCATGTTATGTAATATATTTGACATGCTCGCAACAACCGGGTGCTAATATAAGAGGTTGACATTCTTTGTCACCTCTTCTAATTTGGTTTATTTACAATCTTACTGCTATCTACATGCTGAATGAGCCAGGAAGCTGAGAGATTTCATTATCCCAGCTTGGAACTTTCACAAAATCTGTCGTCCTGAAATGCAAAGAGGTAATTATTTTACTAATCAATAATGATTGAATTTTATACCCAATTTTGTTTTCCAAGTTCCAAACTATATTTCACTAACTTGAAATGAATGCATATGGAAGACATACTCTTTTAGAGAAAAGAAAGAATAGAGAAAAAAGAAAGAGAGAGAGAGAGAAAGAGAGAGAGAGGGAGAAATATCCGCTCTTGAATTATCTTTAATATAAAAAATATAAAGATAATTACAAATAAAATATAGAGTAAAAGATTCTACTAAAAAGAAAGTTATAGAGAACCATTTGGATCTGGTAAAAGAAGAGAATAATCTAGCTTTACTTTAATAAGGTAGATGAAGCGAGGTGGAATTTTCTTCAAGGATGTTGCAAAAAAATATTGTCATGCAACGGTCGCCGATTTCGATCTCTACCTATCACAATGTTAACAAAATTAGATGATGGAAAAACGAAAAAGAACAAAAAATACAAAATAACTTTTTTAGAATCGTGATTACCTTATGTTGTGGAGATATGCACAACCGAAAAAAGGAAAGTGACTATATATGTGAGTAAGGACAATCGATAGGTATTTATATTGGAAGAGATAATTGTAGCAGAGGAAAACATTGAGTAATTAAGGAGAAGATTGTAACGTATTGAATAATTAAGAAAATAATTAATTAGAATATAGTAGCCAATTAATAGGAATCAATGAAAAAGAGAGAATAAATTTTGGAGAGATAATTTAGGAGAAATTTAAGTAGATCGAGATTTTATTTGGTTAGCTTAATTAACATGATAAATGACTAATTAAAGAGAATTAGGATGTGAAGAGGTCTCAGAGCATGGCACGTGGCGTTTGAAGAGGAGATTGGGAAGGAGCTTGGAAGAGGGAAGGGGAGGAGTTAAAAGTACCATTGCGTAATAGGGTGGGTTTGTTTGACCGTGAGCTGACAGTGAGGGTTTTTTTGACCCAGGATTTCCGATATATATATACTAGTTCTTAGGCCCGTGCTATGCACGGGCAATATTTTTTTATTTTAAATTTTATGGTTATTTAGTAGTTGTAATACCCCTATCTCTATTAGTTGCTTATGTTGGGGGCAGCCACTTGTGTTAAGGGCACCTGGTTAAAATTTTATTAGGGTTGGGTGCTATTATCTATAAGTATTAGCTAAACCTAATCTAATCCCTTGTTTTCATTCAACTAGAAGAGAGGAGAAGAGAGGGGGAGAGNTTAAATAAAAGTAAATTTTGAGAGATTATTGTTGAGCTTTTGTAGTAGACTTTTAATTAATTAAAGCTGTATAATAATATAGTTTTTAAAATTGAAATATGGTTTAATAACGCCACGACTCAAAGCTTCATTGGAGGTTGAGATTTCGAATCCCCTTGGTGGACAAAACTACCCCGAAAAGCTTAGAAATATAACAGTAGTTGCGTGAATGCACATGTACATTATACTTAGGAAGTTTGATATGTGAGAAAATGATGTATATGATATATTTTCCATAGACTCATATAGGAGTTATTGCCAATTT
Organism: Macleaya cordata; assembly: GCA_002174775.1. Taxonomy (NCBI): domain Eukaryota; kingdom Viridiplantae; phylum Streptophyta; class Magnoliopsida; order Ranunculales; family Papaveraceae; genus Macleaya; species Macleaya cordata. The sequence goes on along the minus strand of MVGT01001721.1, from coordinate 18,556 downwards.
ACTGCGAGAGTTAATATTTAGTGTTAAGAGTTGTTATTTAAAATAATGGTAAATTATGATGAACTCTGAGATCAGAATTCCGAATGAGCATGCCTATGAATTATCCTTATGTGGATCTTATAAGAGCAGGATCTTTTTAACATCGGGGTCAAGTCTCCACATTTTTTTATTATTTGTCAGTAAGAATTAATATTATAGCATCTTTAATTAAAAAAAAAAAGAAAGAAAAGAATATCATAACATCTTAACGAATTTACTACTAATATTGGCATCTGATGTATTACGTACATATATATAAAAGAAAATGAAGCAATCTTTTGTAGAGGATACGCTTTACAGTCTTGCAGTAGTTGAACATATTATTTTCCTCAACTTCAACCTCAACAACTCAATGTGTCATTTTTATGCTAGCCTAAAAAGAATTTAGGAGTTCTATGTGATATTGTTTGTGAATCTCATCAAACAAATAAGTTAATTACAAATAAAAATAATAATTAAGAATTATCAAATATAATTAAATCGGACATAAAATTGTCAGGGTAAGAGAGTATTACCTCACTATCACTATTCTCACCCACATCAATTTTCTTAACATGATCATCATAGGAAGCAATGTTAGACTCTGTTGACTCTTCCTCAATCTCATCACATGACTCACCTCTTTATTTATTTTTATTTTTAATATCGATAAAGCAAATTCCATTGATCAAAGAAAAGTACATCAGAATTTTAGGAAAGAAAAAAAACATCAAGAAAATAACACCCCTCAACCCTCCAAAAAACACAATGGAGGATAAAAAAATAGTTCTTCATCTTGCTATTATATAATTGCAACCAATTCCTTTGAAGATCAAATTCCGAGAAGCCCAAAAGAACACGGCAATCCAGATATGTCTTAACTTCATCGACTTCACGAACTACTTGTTCTCTGTTTGTCTCGTTATTTGACAATCCAGATATGTCTTAACTTCATCGACTTCACGAATTACTTATTCTCCGTTTGTCTCGTTATTTGATATATTCTCTTCAATCACAATTGTCGCTTTGTCCCTTCCTTTGTTTATATACTTGAATAGGCATTTCACTGATCTTGTCTTGTTACAAATCTCCACATTGATGTGAGCTTGATAATTTACGACCAAATCTACGTTGTGTGGAATCACCCACCTATTATCCACTTCAATATGATTTATTTTGGTTGTTCTCTTGTTATCCCTTCTTCTATAATTTAGAAATCCTCTTTCGTCGAATGTAGTTTCATTGCTGAATTTTTTCTGATAATGTTTGAAATATTTTTTTCCAATCATAAATGGTGAATGTCGGTTAAATGACCCACAAGGTCCATGAATTATGAATTGGACAACCGAATAAAATGCTATTGGATCATTGTCCTTGTCTGGTAGTTCCACTGAAATTATCTGATTTATGTCTGATGGTGTTATAGGTTTGTCTTCCTCATGTAAAAATAATAAGATGTGAGCATGTAAAAGTCCCCTTTTCTGAAACTCAATCGTGTAAATTGCTGATATTAGCTCAATTCCTAGCCATTCTCATAAACGTCCACAAAATCTTTCATATATATTCAATGTTTGGGTTTTAAGTTATGATTTTTCAAAGTGAAAACAAAGATATCTCAAAAAAATAATTGCAAAAAAATGGAAAACGGTTCCATCATAAACAAACTACGATAAATATTTTACACATTACAATGAATTAAATTTGAAACTAAAAGATCCAAAAAATAAAAATATTTGAAAATATACTTTTTTTTTTTATTGAGTAATCATTCTTAACATGCTCTCAATCTTTCACTCGAGCCCAAGTCTCTAGGAAGGAAGGAAAAAGAGTAACAAAATTCTAGGCATTCATGTAGTCTAACTGGATACATAGGGTTTCTAGGTCATCATGAACTTCCCGGTCAACTAAATGGCGTTTGTTGCTTTTTGACTTATGTAAATCAAAAAGTAAAAATGTTTATATGGTAATAATTTTTCAAATTAACTTCTAGAAGCAAAAAAAATTACTTCTTTTTTTAGCAAATTTTTTTTTGCTTTTCTTATTAGAAGTTGCCTCTCTTGAGTACCGTATAACAATTAATAACTCATCATTTTTTTAGACTTATAATTAAATAGTTTACCATACAAATTTTCCTTATTTTTACTTCTCAAAAGCACTTTCACTTTTTTTTTAGAAGCAGAAGCACTTCTGCTTTTGATTGCGAAAAGTCCTCGTAGCAATATTGATTTCTGACGCCATGTTCAATGTTTTCAAGAAAAGAATTTAAAAAAAAAAAAAAACATGACTTAAACTAATAAAATTAAATAAAGGTAAAGTCTCATGCCATCTGCATCAGCCACAGTATTTATATCATATCTTCTAACTCGCTAATCCAAAATCAGTAAAGTCTATATCTAATAAAACTAGATATCGGGAATACAACTTTCATGTTTTGAGCAAAACTTAATTCCCGACGGGTTGACACAAAATTCTAAGTGAACACAAGCTATGTGCAGATCCTACACTGTTTCAGCATGCAAGGCTGGTTTTGGGATCCTAGATAGTAGTTATTAGTTACTAAGGTTTCGTGCACCCAGAAATGGTGAAACTTTACTGGATTATGCACTCGTGTTATAGGAAAAAGTCACAAAAACCAGAACATTATTTGAATTCATAATCATCAAAATTCATTTAAATTACCGAACATAGTTCATACCCACCTATTCTAGAGAAAACAAATATTTAAGGTTCAAACATAAGTAACCAGAGCGTTAGTCAGAGCGGGAACGAAAATGGGAGTAGGAGCGTCGGAGCGGCGGAGCGGCCAATTAAAAAATATTTTTAGTTCTAAAATATTTTCGGAGCGGAAGCGTAGTTCGAAGCGGGAGCGCGAAGTTCTGGAGTGGGAGTGTCACCTTTATACCAAGGTTTCGATTACTAAGCTTCAAACCACTAAAACTTCATCAACGGAACTAAACAAGTAAGGAAATCCCATGAAAATAATAATAATAATAATAGAAAATAAATAAGTCTTTTCGCTGTCCATGTGATAAAATATAAATTAGTTCACTTAGAGTTGTGAACCTACTCCGAGGTATTTTCTTTCCCTCTTACTCCTTCGTAGCCTACGACCTATTGGAAGGTTCAAATCTGTAAAGTAGAAAAAGGATGAGCAATACTCAGTAGGTGCAACCAATATATTAATTCAAAACTTAAATCATCGATACACAACCAACTTACCACCCTTTCCCCCGAAGACTTACCACTACCATCCTTTCCCATCACATCCATGAATGCATGCATGTGCTAAAATACCATTTCAGTGATGGCTTCATACCATTCACTTCATCTTTTTCTCATGAATCAAGTCAACATAAAAATTTATTGACAACCAAAGCTATAAATGCATCCCATTACATCAAACTTTCAATTAAACAATGGGAAATCAAGTATTCTACCATCTGCCACGCTTTTGAAAATGTGGAAGTATATATAAATGGAAATCAGCAACACTTAACATAAAACAGTGCTCTAAAATCTGAAAAACTTCATTTTCATACTTATAAATGCATTAGCAACAGTATATACAGCAATAGTCATTATATGATAAAAATGTCGCCAAATCAAGATATAAAGCATTTACCAGGATTTCAGCAGGAATTTAACCACACTTCAGAACCGTCACTAACATCAGATTTTTAATCTTTCCTTAACTTTTTTAATTTTTCAGCTGATACGAAAGCCAACCACGGCCACATAGGCCGTCATCCCATGGGGTGAGCCACTGAGGCAAAAAAAAATTGTCACAGTTCTTACATCTTTATCTCACGTAATGAAGCCATATAATTCCACCACAAAGCATGTAATAATGATTTTGACGATCAATATATTTTAGAAAGCTTAGATCTGATTTTTTATTCCAAAAACATATAATGATGCTAGAACCGACAGTATAAATTTCATAAAATGAACTGTCGACAATGTAGAATAGTCAAATCACTATAAATTTGAATTGTGTGGATTTAGTAAGAAGTTGTGTGGAAATATGAATGGCCTACATAATAATACATACGAGTTGGATGCAGCGACTGAGGGCCACTACATCAATCGATCAATCTTAGGACAAGGACACGTACTAATTAACAGATACACGTCTTACTTTTGTCCCTACCGACCCTACCCAACCCTAAACTACACTACTTGGTGTAAATATGGAAGAGAGAATCAAATCAGTCAAGTCGTCAAGACTCTTAAGAGTGCTGCTGGGTGAAGTTGTATGTAAAACTTGTGAACTAAATTACTACTAGGCGTCTGTCTGTGTGGAGATTAATGGAAGGGAGATTCGCAATCGGCTCCTGGTCGGTGGCTCAAACAGTGGACGTCCTCCTAGCTCGGAACCACTACCATAAGACGAGGCGGCTGATGGGAACCAGACCGCTTAGTCGCGCAGCAGTTCATGGAACCAAGCTACCTGTCACTCAAACCATAAACGTACATACATTCATACATTTCAGAATCACACACTCTCCCTCTCTCTCTCTCTCTGATCAATTTGTTAAAGCTTCATCCTGTTAATGATTGTTTGATCTTTCTCTTGTTTTTTTTTTGGGCTTGATTGTAGATAGAAGTGGAAGAAGAGATAGATAAAGGGAAGCAGGAAAAAAGAGAAAAAGATTGCTCTTTTCTTTTCTATTCAGTTGTATTACCCTCTTCAGTTCTGATAGAAAATATGGTCTCACTAGAATGGTTTGTATGTTGTGTTGTTGTAAACAAGCCTTACAATCTAATGGATAATCATCCCAAGGAAGCCTGAGTTTCAGGATGACATGAAAATTTTGAATGGAACCTGTTGATTCTGATGGCTATGTAATGTACTTCTGGTAGCTTAAAAAGTTGAAATTTTTAACATTTAAAGTGTTTTTTTTTTTTTTTTGCACTTACAGCTTATAATAAATACAGAAGTTTCAGTGTGAGCAGAAGAACTAACTACTAAAGTTTGTTTGTTTCATGAGTGTCTTCATTAATAATTGTAACATATACAACAACCCACTACTGACACCTAATGGATATCTGTGTTTACTGCTTGCTGCATTTCCCCAAAATTCTCACCCAATAACCATGGTTGTTAACACTTCAAAAAAATTATAGTTAGGCAAAACCATAATCAAATATTACCTCCAATCTCTGTGTTCAGTTAAAGATTGAGAGGGCCTCTTCACTTCAGGTGGGAACTTTTGAGCTCAAAACCTGCAACAACAATTGGATTTTTTGATATCTTGCTAGGCTATCTATGTCTATTCTTCTTCTACAACTTCAACCAGTCTACCGCGGATCCACTTTTTCTTGATTGTGGTGTTAGAACTCTCGCTTTCTGCTTTTTCACTCTGTGATACTTGTGTGGTTCTCTGGTATTTAATAGCTTCCTCTGGTTCAAGTGGATCAACTTGCTCATATTTTGGATCAAGCTGGTAATTCAGACGGTTGAGCTCTAATTGAGCTGAGGAATGATCCTTTGAACTCATCTCTACAGGTTCCTCGCTGTTCAACAAGTTTTGCAGAGCGAGTTTACCGAATTCAAAATCTGAAATCGCATTAGAGAGGATGTGTTTACCATTCACTTCTTTTTTATCTGGTGAAGACAGACTTTCATTTCCTTCACCTGTTTCATTCTCATTATGGTTTCCTTCTCCATTCAACTCAAAAGAAGAGTAACTGCCATTTTTGTCCCCGAGAGATGGAATCTGTCCCGACTCTGCTGCTTGGATCGAACGAGTTGCTTCGGCTATGAGTTTCCTGGTTTCCATAAGAGAAGCTAGTGCAAGAGGGCTCTTTGTAGCAGCTACCTCAAGGGCTTTTGCAGCCTTCTCAGCTTCGGCAATCAGTAGCCTGACAACATAAACATCATAGATCAATATATGAAGAATTATGAACCCCCACCACACCAAAAACATGAATTTGGAATGGTTTTTTATTTTCTTGGAAAGGTTCCTAATATTATCCAAATTTCTACTTAAACCATTTCAGATTTGAGACCAGTTTGAACCATTCCAACATGGTGGGTAGTGTTCCAAATCATAAATGGTACCCCAATTAGGAACGGTTTGGAGTGCTCCTATGTTCCTAAGAGTTTTGGTGTTGTACCCTGACATTTATTTCTCAAAATAGTAGTAGTACCTATCCCTAGGGAAAGATAACAATGATATAAACTTACTTGGCCCGCTCCATGGCTTCGCTTTTCTTGGTTTCTATAGCTGCCCTCTGTGCTCTAATATTCCTTATCATCTCCAACTTTGTATCCGCTAATGGATCCTTGTATGGTGCTGAACGACTTCTCTTGAGCCTGGACCTGGCTCGGCTCTTAGTCTCACTTCCAGAATCATTATAAGCTTCACTGGCTTTCTTTCTCACAGGATTTCTCATGCCATCTCCACTAGGCCTTCTCCTTGGCTTTCTCACTGCACCTTCAGGTGTGCCATGATACTTGGACAGGGCGTAGCAGACCCGCTCACGGTAATCCTAGTGAAAAAAAAACAGACAGTAAAAATACCAATGGATTAGACTTGCAGGAAATACAGTTCAGACCACATTGAACCAGTTCGGCTTTGCCGGATCGCATGAGCAGAAAAATATATTTATTGCTTACAGGATCAGCCCATTTGGCAGAAATTGCTTCCGAGATTTTCCTCCTTTGCTCAAGGGACTTGGGCGCCCTCTTGCTACCCTTCGGCCTAGGCGTCAATTTCCTCTGCTCAATGCTATCCAACCACTCCTGCTTCAGCTGTTCATCCAAGACCTCATATGAGTCCCACTGCAGCTCTTCTTCACCAGCGTACCCTCTTCTAGAAGCTTCTGCAATCAAGTTCTGCCACTCAAAACAGCAGTTTTCCTGCACCATCAGCTTTTCACGGCGTCGTTGCCACCCTATTCGCACTCCAACCCCGATTTTTGTCCTTGTCTCTTCACTGTACCATCATTGAATAGAGAAGGAACTGAAGATATTATAGACTTATAGTGACATGGAGAGAAAAATTTGAAAATCGATGTGCAAAAGCTCAAAACTCCACTGAACTCAAAAGACCCATAGTAATAAATCTCTCTCTTGACCCAGTTTTCGTTAAGGAGCATAATATTAATAACAATCATTAAAATTACTAGTATATAAACACTGACCCATCAAAAGCATTGAAGGTTTTTTTATAAATTTGTTTGTATGTTACTACTTACAACTTACAAGCAAATACGGTGATGACCATAAGGCCCACTTCTTAATCAATGATGAATTACTCTTTGAATTGCAGAACAGCCCAGACCAAGAATCAAAATTAGATAATCATAGGATTCATAGCTGCTAAACATATTGTCTTTTAATAAACATATTGTCTTTTAAAGACTCCTTAACCACTTTATTTTTCTATCAAGTTTAAATTCTTTTTGCTCTTCTAAATAGTTAAGATACCAATCAATAAGATATGTGAGCTATTGTCATCCATGAGGATGCTCAATGATTGACTGTCACCAGTGAAGTGTGAAGATCTTCTGTTCAATGTGGTATATAGAGCATACTTAATACAGAAAACATGAAAACAATAGGTTTCTCTACTAAAAGCCATGTCCACCAGTATGCTACTTGCAGGTCTGAGACAGAAACATCTTTAGGAAGAATGAAACGAAAAGAAAAACTATTAACCTCAAAGAGTAAAATAAAACACTCCAAAGTCTATGAATCTGTAAGAGAACAAAAGAATGATACTGACGTAGATTCTTATTCACCACAAACACGTTATTTGCAAATGCTTACTATGAGAAAACTGATGTTGTAGCATATAAACTGCTAAATGACAACCATAAACTGGTAATTATTTAAAACAAAAACAAAAACAAAAAAAAAGAAAAAAAAAAAAGAAAAGAAAAGGAAAAAGAATAAAACAATTGTGATATGGTAGAAAACCTACCTTTGAGCATGTCCCAATTTCACTAACTTCATCTTGACCTGCACTACCAACACATCATGAGAGAACAGAAAAATTCAACTCATTCCAAATAAGACAATTTGCCTGACTAGTAACAATAGAAATTCCTGAACATCCCAATGTCTGATGAACAGTCCGTTGGCCAATAGACCAATTTCGATAATCCAATCAATGGGAAAGCTGTTGCATTAGCCGTTATAATATTGAGCTTTAGCAGGATCTACCAGATCCCACCTGCACGAGTGCAATTTGATGGGTAATAGGCCAAGAAATATTGAATTTCATGCCCAGTCCCCTTATCAATAATTATTCAATATATAAGTCACTGAAGCTAACTTTTAGGCCCTTTTCCAACTAAAAACGTGAAACAATTCTTACATGACATCACCTTAGGATCTTGCATAGCAATCTTGGTTCTCTCTCGAATCCGCCGAAGCGTCTCTGCTCAGAAATTGAGAGCTTATTAAACATAGTGAATAATACAATGCCAATGTTAACAACTTGCTAACTGAAACAAAAGTAGTTCAAAGTTCAAACAGCTCTTGTATTGCTCACCTGCACTGTGTTTCCTGCCTTTGTTCCATGGAACATTCCCCTTATTGGCTTTCGAAATTCTCAAGCGTCTTAATTTCTCTCTTTCATCCATTTCAGAGGAGTCTTCACTTGGATACTGAGATACTTGGGAATCGGAATCAGGATCCAGTGGCAAATTCATTTGTCCCTCACTCTGAACCAAACATTTCGGTTCAAGTGTAGCAACTGCTTTAATCAGGAGTGCACCTCGTTTGTTTCCCATATCCAAGTTTAATTTTCTTGGTATGTGGATGGACACCTCCCATGCAGAAGACAATCTTTTCTCCTTTCCAAAAGTAAGTTTAAGTGATGTGGTACCATGAAGTAGGGCTTGAAACCTCGAAGTGCCAAAATGATTTCGGAAGGAAGGTTGTGAAGTAGCAATATCTGGCAAAAGATATCATTGCAGTGCATAAATCCTCTATCATCAGAACTTCAGAAGCAACTATGAGTTTTGTAGACGAACATGAATGAAAAAGGGAATTTAGGGTTAAGATCCATGCTAGTGCATTGAAGTTTCAACATCCTCCAGCAAGGTTACTAGACCAATTTTTATTCCTCTTTATTCCTATTATTTCCAGTTTCAAACTTTCAATGGTTATCAAACTTGTAAGGAACTGACCTGACTTTAACATCTCAAAGAAACATTTTTTTTTTTTTTGGGAAAAGCGAGAGGGGTTAAGGATGCCCTAAACTTTATTGAAGATAAGGAGACTTCAACCACAAGTTTTCCCAATTTTGTTTACAAAGACAATTTTCTTAAGATCCTCCAAAAATGAGCTAGGAGTAATCTCAAGGAACTAGGTTGAAGGACAGATGCTCAGGAAACATCTAAAAAGCATTCTCAACCATCCAAGAAAACAGTTACAGAATTTCTCAAACAATCCATACAGAAGGGTTCAACACGCGTATCTTCCTCCTAGTGAAAAATCCATAAGTTTCCAATTCGACAAACTACTACTAAGCATAAGAGAAAAACAGATAACATAAAGTTATACATAAATATATAACCAGAAAAACAGAAATCTTTATCAACCATGGGAAACAGAAAATCTTCAACGAAATGAAGAAAACCCATCATTATTACAACCCAGAAGCCATTTTTTCATAATAAAACAAAAAATAAACCTGAAATGCATATCGGACTTCTAACATAAACCAAACCATGTAAATACAAGAAAACCCAGAAGTTAATTAGGCATCATAAGCCCATCAATTTCAGCTTTTTTTTTTGCCCTACTGGGATACCCCTAGAAACCTAACAAGTATCTGGGTCTTATACCAAAAAAATTTACAAAAACCCTAACAGGTATCTGGGTCTTATACCAAAAAAATTTACAAAAACCCTAACAAGTAACTGGTTCAATACCAAAAAAAAAAAAAAAATTACAAATAAAAGATTAAAAACAAGTAACCACTAAAATATGAAAGATATAAGCTGTGTTAACTATTAAACTCCTAGGGTTACCAATAAAACAGAAAAAATTCTTATGGGTTTATATTCTTTGGAGTTCCACAGCTAACAGGCATGTTATTCTTCTTCTTCCAAACAAAAAGAAAATGACCGTCACCCGTGTAAGAATGATGCATGGAGAAATGCAAGTTCAATGGAGAAAGAGAGAATGAATTAGTGAAGAGAGAGAGAGTACCTAGTAAAGGCATGAGAGCTCATTCAGTCATCCAAGAGTTCAGTTAGAGATAGAGAAAAGCTTTCTTAACAAGACTCCATTGAAGGGTATTTTTTTTTTCCTTTGCCTTGTCTAATAGATGATGTCTATGGAGGGCCGGTGGGCTTCTCTGAAATAGAGCTAGAGAGAGCAGAGCAGAGCAGAGCCTTGGTTTGGTGGAGAGAGAGAAGTAGAGGGAAGCAGAAGCAGAGTAAGTGAGAACCACACACAAATAACACACGGTAAAGTATGAGCCGGGGGAGGATAACATTAACGAACGAAGAGTAATAAGATGCAGTTGTCCATATACGAACAAATTGACCATCCAAATTTTAAGATATTATTCCATTTATCAAAAAAAAAAAATATATATATATATATATGATCTGGGAGCCCTGTAGTTAGACCTGGCAAAATGACCTGTTACCCGCGAACTCTACCGAAATCCAACTCGCCCAAACCTACCCTAATCGACCCACTAGCTAAACCAATTAGAGTTAAGGTTGAGCACTTGAGAATTTTTGGTCCGTTAAAGGGTCGACCCTGACCCTTTGTACTTGTTATATATAGGAAAATGTCAAACTAGTCAGGGTTAGGGTTTGAAAAATTGACTCATGTGATAAATTAGTCAGGGTTTGATAATCTTGACCCGTTAACCCGCCAACCCGGTCGTCTAGGAACGACCCTAATCCAACCCTTTGCCAAGTCTACATGTAGCCATGTTGCATAATTTTTTAGATTGTATTGGTGCCATAGATTTAAATTTGGGACCCCAAATTTTTCTTATGCCAACATCATTGCGAATTAGGGGTGCACAAAATTCAAATCAAACCGACTAGATTTAGATGGATTCAATTGGTTGTTTGAATTGGATCGGATGTTCCGTTTTCATTGAATAAGTTGGTGGATTGACCCATCCTTAAACTGTTGTAAATCAAACCTACCGAGATATATATAATCTATCTATCTATACTATATTACTATTGCAGAAGCGTCCGACGTGGCGCTTCTACTATCCACGTGGCATTCTATTCTCTCAAAGTGCCACATCAAATAAAGAATGCCATCTCACAAGTATTTATTTCTAAATCTTTCTAAATGTGATAAGTATCCTAGTAAATATTATGAGCCATCGATCCTACACTATGAGCCATCCTAATTTTTAATTATAAAATAATATTTTTTTTAATTTTTGGAATAACCCACCTTACCAAGAGTACACCTCACCCCTACCAAATCACCATCTCCATACTCTACCATCGTCGCCGCCACCACCACTAATGCCGTCGTAAAGAACTAGACCTTCTTCAGATCTGGAAAAAACTTCCAAATCGACCTTCCCACCACCACCTCTCTCTCTCCTCCATCTCTAGCCTCTCGATATCTCTCTCATCTCTCTCTCCCCTCGTCTCTGGTCTCTTTCTACCTTCAATTTTTTTTATTTTTTGTTTTTTCTGATCTCTCTTTCTGATATGGAAAAAAATTTCCAGGCTCTCTTTATCCCCCTCTCTCTCATCTCTTTCTCTCTTCAGAGTCTTCTCCCACTGTGATAGTCGTGGTGGAGATGGTAGAGTCAGGTGATGGTGATGGTGATGGTGATGGTGATGGTGATGGTGGTGCGGCAGTGGAGGGTTTTCTTTTTGGGTTAGGGACGGTGGTGGTGGTGGTGGTGGTGGTGGAGATTGGAGTTGGTGATGGTTGTAGGGTGGGGTATATTTTTAGTAGGGTGTAAATCTTTAAAATTCTTGTTAGGATGGCTAATAGTATCAAAATTTGCTATGTGTTTGGTAAGATGCCCAATATCATCAGTCTTTTTTCACATGTTAATTAATCATATGAGGTGGCCGTTATTTCACTTATTTTCCTTTGGAGTTTGAGTACTAAGAGTTTTTCACATGTTAATTAATCACATGACGTGACAGCTGATGTAGAGTATAGAAGACCCCACCATATGATTAATGAAACTTAATTAGATATATAGTATTATCAAGATTATGATGACGCCTAATATGTGTTTGTGTGCAAGGTTGGTCTAAACGACCCCCACAATATCTATACTATTATATAAAAGGAATACCCCTTCCAGGTAGTTATTTCATTGGATGGCCTGGCTTCCTACAAAGATTACTTCAAATATCCTTGATATTTATTAACAATAAATAACTTGATAAAATATTGGGGATAAATTGGTAATCTCACTAACATAGTTATAAAATAATTCAAACACTTTAATGTTTAGAAGGATGTGTGAGTCGTTATACACCCATGTTTTAAGGAATCCTAACTAATTACTCATTGATTTCATTGGAGGTCTTGGCCTTTTTTCTAATTAACTAAAAATAACCCTAATTATACTTAGTGAAAATAATATAAACATATCTAATAGGGGTATTATTGTAATCTATATTTAGAGGGAGTTACAAATGAATTTGACTCTCCAAAGAAACCATAAATTACTCTTACAATCTCACACTATCTTTCTTCAATCTCTCTCCATGATATCAAATGGAATAATGATTAATTAAATATACCTACAATACCCTTATCTTTGTTATTTATATGTAGTACAAATACAAAATGATAGGGGTAAAACGATAATCTTATATATTCTATATAAACCACAAAAGTTTACAAGTTAACCGAAACTAAACTCTCAATTTACTCCATATTAAAAAAGAAGATGAGATCCAAGATCAACTTGAATTTCAGATTTTTTGCACATACATTAGCAATTGCCTGCAATACACTATTAGTGTGACGTTTTTTGCACTAATGGCCATACATTTTAATTTTAATATTTTTTGTTATTTTTTTAGATTAGTATTACATTTTATTTACAAATGCATAATGAAAATAATATATTTAAAAAAACTGAATGGCTAATACATGTTATTCGCGCGTGCCTTCGGGCTCGTGATTAATTGATGGAAAGTGTTCAATGGTCAGTAGACGGACAATGAAGTTGACTGCCATCCAAACAGTCAGAAGGATGATTGAGTTGACTGTTTAATTACACGGTGGGGTTTCCTAGACCCACGTCACACTTGGGTCTACAAAATCATAATCTTCATCTCTTCTTTTTAGTGATAGACACCTGGTATACAAATTTTCTTTTAAAAAAAAGGGTATTTCAATCATTTAGCTCTTTATTTAAGTAGAATAAAGATTGTGGCAATTAATTGTCTATTCTCCCCACCACTGGATCCACTCCACGCGATCCAACTGTCAAATATAAATCAAGTGTAAATAAACAACTATGGCCATGGAACACATCCGATATTTCGAAAAAGAAAATAAAGTTATTTTGGTCATTTTTATAATAAAGTTGTTAAATGGTATAAGAGTATCGGTGGAATATCGAAAAAGAAAATAAGGTTATTTGGTCATTTATATAATAAATTTGATAAATAACCATTTTAACCTCGAAAAGTTGAAGATAAAGAGAAGAAACTTGTAAATAAAGAGGACAAACTTGTCCTTTACCCACTGACCGTCCTCCTTTAGTAAATAGATAGAGAACGGATCAGGTACAAGCTTATATATACAGGTTAAATGTATAGGTTCATGTGGAGCCCACATGAGATTGATCTAAGGGATGAGGTTTTGTGAGAATATTCTCTTTATCATGTAGATCATCTTCACCAAAAATCAGTTCATTCTAAAACTTCTAACTCCATAAAAAATTGACTCTTTTTCTAATCTTTTATTTTTTACTGTTAATTTTTAATCAACTTCTTATCAATTTTTGATGGGGCTAAAAGTTTTATAATGGACAGATTTTTTGTGAAGATGATTTACATGATAAGGAGAATATTATCACAAAACCTCAGCCCTTAGATCAACCTCATGTAGACCCCACATGAGCCTGTATATATAACATATACTGAAAGGTCCATGTTTTATGTTTGTCGAATTTCGTGTCAAAAATTAACTCAAGATGATCACTTGTAATTCTGAGTTAGAGTCTAGTGAGTCTCGGTTCACTTCGGTTGAAAGAGAAGAAATCTACAAAGGCTCCGAAGAACTCAACTCACCACCGGAAGACATCCTAGGATGGTAAGTGACTTAGAACACTAAGTACCATAGGTGGTTAGATTG
>MVGT01001713.1:376248-399913 GCA_002174775.1 Macleaya cordata | reverse complement strand
GGCTATGGCACGAGTTGGCACGCTAATGGCACAGTTATGGCACGATCAGGCACGCTAATGGCACGATTGAGCACGCTAATGGCACGGTTAGGCACGGTTGATGGTGGCACGGTGGCTGGCACGGTAACTGACACGTTAATGGCACGATTAGACATGACTAATGGCACGACTAATGGCACGGTAAGGCACGGTAGGCACGACGTGCCAGCACGGCACGGCACGGCTTGGAGCGTGCCATGCCAATGTGCCGTGCCGTGCCTAGTGATTTGTGTTCATGGCACGGCACGGCACGTCACGGTTATTAATCGTGCCGGCACGGCCCACTTAACATCTCTAGCTGCGGCGTCGCAAAGGAGAAAAGGAAAGATTTGCTACAAATTATTGTTTCAAGGGATAGATAAAAGCCTATCCTTTACTTGCCAAGTGGCATTGGACGAAGTCAAACCACCTTTTGCGTGGAGACCGTAACACGTGTTTCGTACTAAGAAGGGATGATATAGGCATTTCGATGGAGTCGGTTATAACAATTACACTATAAAAGTACGGGATTAGGGTTACTCTTGAAGCCGGTTACCCTTACCAATTCTTTAAACCCTAATCACTTAAACGAAACCCTATAAATAAAGGGCTTCTCGAGTGATTGATTCATTCGTGTACTCTGTTGTGTTTATACATTTCGGCGCCCTTTAGAGTACTAGGGTTACGGTTTTCTTCTGCAATTGAGTCCTTAATTTTTTTGTTTCTCATTTTCTAGTTCGATCAGAAAGTAATGTTTTTGTTCACAAAAATCGATCTTTTGTTTATTATAGAGTTTTCGATTTGAGATTTGAGAATGAAACGGGGAAATTGCGATGATGACTCCGAAAATTCAAGCTCAACAGACCGGAATGCAGGTTTTTCTCTTCAGAGAATACATTTGCGTGTCGACAACCCCGCTGAACTGAGCAATCTCTCCCTTTAAAAATCAGTCTTTAATCGATCGTTAGGGTTTATTCATCTCATTTTTGATTATCTTATTCTGATTCTTTCTGTTTTTATGTTTTTTTTTGGGGGAAATGTAAGATTGCGATGAGGATAACAAGCTCCCTCTTCTGATTTAAAGTTGAGGACAATCGCTGGCAGAATCGAACCTAATTATTAATCGCCACCACTGAGTAATCTACTTTTTCCCCTATTTAACTTGATTATTCGATCTTAAATTTTAGTTCTTTATTCATAGATTAGTTGTTTAAATCTCTTAAAATTAGGGTTTTGTAAGACAGATGAGGATGAAGCAAAAAATACTATAATCCAACACTTGATCTGAGGATTTAATTCCAATTGATGTTTAATAGTTAGCTTCTGAATCTGCATTTGGAAATGTGTCTTTTTTTGTTTTTTAGGATTAGGTTTTGTAGTGAACCAAAGTCATCAAGTGATGAGATCTGAAAGTATTATCTTAGGACACCTTCCTACACAGCTATTGCTGTGGATGAGAACAATATTTCTATTTCTGATGATGATTAAGATATCTAGTACTGAAATTAAATTTTAGATCTTCTCAATTTAGGTCATAACTTCATCCCAGATTGACTTCGAGGTTGGGGCTAAATTCATTTCTGAAACCTCAAATTGGTTCAGCCGAATTAAACGATTTAATCTTAGGGAAGGGATAGGGTAGGGAAAGGATTGACTCGTCAAATTGACTTATAAAATTACACATGGCTGTGGGGCTTACATGGAGATGATCCACGGTTGAATTTAATGTTGAATGTTATACATTCATTATTCTCACAAAAATCTTTTTAGACTTCTAGTCTCAACGAAAATTTCTTGAAATTTAATGGTGATTAGTGAGCTATTTTACTGTTAATTTTCGAGCATTTTTTGAATGTGGTAGAAGTTTTAAAATGGCCTAATCTATAATCTAGTTATTCGGGATGGTTATTGTATCATCTCCATGTGGACTTCACAACCGTGTATAATTTTGTTTGTAATTTTGTAATATAAATAAGTCAATATTGAGAGAAAATGTGAGGGTTCTGCTATAGTTCTCTTGTAGATTGTAAGCCATAAAGTTTCCTTATAGTCCCTTTAGACAAGGGATTTTAGGGAGGGATTTTGTAGGGACTAGGGATTTTGAAGAAAAATATAACATGATTTTTTCATCAAATCTCTGGTCCCTACAAAATCCATCCCTCAAATTCCTTGTCGAAATAGACTATTAGTTTAGTTGTAATTTAATCTTAGGCCATGTTTTGATGACAAAAAAGGGATCGCATTCTTGAGAATATGATTCTTAGGTTTCGTATCTTCTCATTTTGAAGGAGTGCATGTAATTCTCATTTTGAGGGAATGCACATGATTCTTACATTTGGTATACTGAATTTCTTAAGTGACGGAATCACATTCTTGAAAATGCGATTCCATTTTTATTATTCAATTTTGGCCTAATTAAATTATGATTCTTGTTAAGGTGTGACCTAATAGTTTTACTGTCTAAAAAGAAATTTAGGGTTATAGTTTGAAATTAGTCTTATGCAATTAGAACTTATCTAATTTCGAAAAAAAATGTTTGGTTTGAAAAAATTAAGCAATGCAAACGAACTGTATGTGCTCACGACAAAGGATAGATCGCTCAAAGATTTAGCCATGTGTGGTATGCAGGAAATATTAGCTGTAGTTTTGAAAACAAACATGTTCGGTAATACAATGTGAATGTTTGTACTTTTAATTGCTTGTAGATTATTTGAGGCAAATGTGAGGGATTTATATCTCATGGTCGAGTTGGATTGTAGAGTTAGTTGAGTTAGGTTTACAATTTGGGAAGGGGAAGGTAGGCATTGGTACAGTTAGAAGAAATTATGGGACAAGCTCTTCTATTTAATTGTTTTGGGTCAATTTTTATTCTCTTCACTTTTTTGAAAGAGGGGAGGTTAAATGCTCTTTCCCATTTATCCAATAGTACACTACCAATTAATTTAATTATTGTACTTTTGCAATGACAATCTAAATGAAATTTTTGATTTGAATGTTGGTAAAAATTCACCGCAAGCTTAGCAATTGTTTAAGTTTGCATTTACTAATAGTATATTGTTTAGGAGGAAGAACATGCTTATAGGCTTACATGTGTAGGTTACATTATAGTCTATTGTGGGGTTGACATACAGTTGATCCAAATGTTGATTTTTAGTGAGTGTTTTTCTTATCATGTAGATCATTTTTATCAAAAATCACTTAATTTTAAAACTTATAATTTCATAAAAAATTGATCTAACGTCTCAATAATTAACGGTGGTGAAAAATGAACGATGAGAATGATAATCAATTTTTTATGAGGTTCGAAATTTTAAATGGAGTTATTTTTTGTAAAAATTATCTACATGAGAAGAAGAACATTCTTACAAAAAATTAGCCTTTAGATCAATTGTATGTGGGCCTCACAATAGGCTACACATGTAACATGTATATATAAGCCTGTAAGTGGAGTTGGCCTCATTGTTTAGGTGCTCGTAAACAAAAATCTAGACACATTTTAAAGCATTACCTGTGCTATGTGCTATGCTTTTTATGTGGCATGGGTCTTTATACATTCTCTTAAGATTTGTTTTTTTGGTGACAAAAAAGTTTCTACAATTTATATTGAAAAATAAAAGGCATCACCAATGTAAATTTAGTATGTTTGTTTGTTTTACTTATGTAGTACTTAATTTACTAAATGTGTTATTTTTTTTAACGGTAAAAAAAGAAAGACAAAATAAGATTTGTTAAAAAAGATGATAAAAATAATATAAATAAAGAGATTTGCTGATTTGGATAGGAAGATATCCTCTTGGTGCTATAGTTTAACCAAGATGATGTCTTTTTATTCTAGTCGGCAAATCTCATTAAAGATGTTAGCTTCTTTGTCTCTTTTAACAAATTTTATTAAAGATCTTATTTTCTCTTTCTTTCTTTTTTTTTTTACCAAAAAGACGATTGTTATTGACACGATCAATGTTGATAGAATGTGACTCCACTTTTCTTCTTTGAGTCAACTAGAGTTAGACTCAAATTTTGATTTAGGATGCCCTCCCTTATTTTAAATAAAACTTTTTTTTGGTACTTCTCAACCATAACAACTAAAATAATAGAATAAAGAGAGTGGAATAGAGTGAAAAAAAACTTGAAAAACTCGTTTATTGAGAACAAGTAAGATGAGAAGAAACATGTCCGAAGGTTTGTTATTTTGGCCATTGAAATAAATGAATACAATTTGACCTAATGTAACTTGATGTGGTTGGCTTGTCATCTACTTGTTCGTGAAGGGCATTGAGTAGTCGAAGAACACCAATCTTGATCTCCTCTTCCTTTACTTCAGGTTCATCCTTGTCTTGAACTTAGCTTAGGTTCTGTCCTTGAATAGTTGCATGAAATGCATTCAAAGCCCGTCTCTGGGAGCATATTGCAACTCTATGTGAACCACCACAAAGGAAACACTTTCGTGCCTTTTGCCTTGATGTCGAAGCTCGACACTTCGAAGCCGCACCATCTCTGTTGCCATTATGTTTTCGATCACCATCATAACCTTTACCATTCCCAGGAGTTTGCTTACAATCTCCCCCAGTGGCCTTCTTATCCAATTCAACTTCTGTATAGTCAATCAATCTCTCTCCAGCTAGAGTTGATGCTAAGTCCTGTACACGTTGCCTCTGCAACTCAGTCTGTGCCCATGGCTTTAACCCTTCCAGGAAATAAAATAGCTTATCTTTTTTTATATATTCATTATGTCCAACATCAAGGCTCAGAACTGCGCATATTTACAGACTGAGTTAGTGTGTCGTAGTCTCTTTATTGTTCAATCTTACATCTCGCAAGTACTGCTCCGTGTCAAAAAGAAAATTCTCCAACTCTTTGTCATCTCTGGCCCCTCAATAACTTCTTGAATCAAGAACACACACCCTGGATGAAGCTTCATTAACCGTACTATTACCAACCAATTATACCAACACCCCTATCTGCGTAGTTAGTTCCACAATCCATTGCTGTACTGCTTTCACCAATGCACTTGTGTCCTCATCTAAGACTATTACATTCTCTAGAGTTGTTGACCAACATCATGTGTAGTCGTCTCAATATTAGTGCCCCTCACTCCAGATCATTGAGCCGCTCCTTGGTTGGCTGTTGCGCCATGTTCTCCCCTAAACTCAAGCTCTGATACCAATTGTCACGGGACGTTTCTTCTTCTAGACATGCTTGTGTGGCACTGGTCAGCCAATAAGATGAAGCTACAAACACTGCAAATAAACAAGGCAAACAACAAAGATGAATATTATTAGTATGAAAGTCGAATATACAAGTACTAGCAAGACACAACTCCTAAGCTATATGCTAGGAAAGCAAGTCGAACAACAATGTCCCCTTAAGTTAAGGTGCTTCCACTTTATTGTAGGGTACCACCTCCCCTACAAGGTCGTTCTTAAGCAACGAGCACTTTTACAAAAGGAAACAACAAAACGAGAGACCAATCATACTCTTTTCTGGCCCAGTGGATGTTTATTAATCCTTACAACTCGAATACCCAGAACTACGTATGAATATACAAAAAAGGACACGGATCACGGCCTTGCGTACATCGCTGGACAAGTGATTGTGACACCTTCCACAACCTAGGAATGATAAATTTGCTATGTAAATTTTAAAACATTCCTTTTGAATTATTTTTACTTCTCCAAAGTTCCCATCTGATGTTGCCCTTCACAACGTAGGAATGATAAATTTGCTATGAAAATTTTGGCTCATCATAAAATAGGATATTTAGGCTTGCGTAGTTCGTGATCTAAAAATTAAATTTCAAAAGCTAATTTACACATTGAAATTAATATAAATTTTTTATCACATCCAAAACTTATTTTAGATTTTATTATATTAAAGGCTAAAAATAGTATTGAATGTAATATGTTATATAGGTGGCAGCATGTGGCTGTCCCACCATACGAGTCATAGCAGTAAGGTGGCATTTCTTGCCACCACAGTATATGCGTGTAGGGCATGCATCCTACCCCTCTCCTTTATATACCTATATATATGTAATGGTTCTTGTTTTGTTGTGTAGTAACAAGATAGATATTGTACGAAGTTAAGTGAGATATATGAAGTTGTGAGAGTTGTATGAAGTTGTATCAAAGAGTTAAGTTCATATATAAGAGATATCCTCCCCTCTTCTCATCTTTGTATCTTGTGTGACTTGAAATCATAACACGTTATCAGCACAAGTCTCTACCACTTTCAAGATCGAGACCTCGATATTTTGTGATCAATCCGAAGCTTCTAGGCATTTCACAAAATCAGAAAGGTATACTTATGTTGTTTTATTTTCAATGTCGAATCTAACGAAGTTTGAGTTTGTTGCTTTAGATATCACTGGAAACAACTATCTTTCTTGGGTCCTGGATGTGGAACTCCATCTTGCATCTAAGCAACTCGGAGATACTTTCCGGGAAGGAAATCAGCCGACCACAGAGAGTCGTGCTGCCGCTGCCACTATTTTCATTCGGCACCACGCCCATGAGGGACTTAAATTTGAATATTTAACGGTGAAAGATCCGTTAGTCCTCTGGAACTATTTAAAGGAAAGATTTGGCCACTTGTCGGTGGTCATACAACTTGGTGCTTTAAATGATTGGAGGAACCTGCGGTTGCAGGACTTTAAATCAGTAACAAAATATAATTTGGCTTTATTCAGAATAACCTCGTAGCTGAGATTATGTGGTGATACTGTTACTGATGAGCAGCTGCTGGAGAAAATTTTCAGCACTTTCCACGCCTCTAATGTGATGTTACAGCAGCAATATATAGAGCGTATGTTTCAAAAATATTCTGAATTAATCTCCTGCCTTCTAGTTGCCGAGAAAAATAACGAATTATTGTTATTGAACCATGAGGCTCGTCCCACTGGTTCTATGTCTGTACCTGAAGCTTATGCAGCGACTGCTTCAGGACAGGGACGTGGACGACGTGGTTATAAAGGTAGGCGCGGAAGACGCTACCGACGGAATAATTCCGGGAAGTGGAATAATCCAAATCATGCTATAAAAAATCCCCAGAAGAGGGATAACGCTGATCCCCAACAGAGGGATAGTGGCGAAACGAAGCAAGGAAAAAGAAGAAGTTGGAATAAACCCCCTAGAGATGTAACTTGCTATCGTTGTGATATGAAAGGACACCTGGCGCGTAATTGTTATACGGCCGAGCACCTAGTCGATTTGTATCAGGCTTAATGTAAGAAAGCCAAAACTGGTGCCGAGAAAAATTATATTTGTAATGGTGTTCCAACTGATGATACCCACCTAGAATTGTCTGATATGTTTCTCGATTTAGAAGGAGAGGATGTAAGCACCCTAATTGGGGAATGAGCATGTTCATACCAATTAGAGTTTTGCTATACAATTGGGGGTTGAATATGTTCATACAAATTGTACCACTTTTCTTGTACTACTTTTGTTTATATATAATATAAGCGTTTTATGTATATGCTTATTCTTGCTTTATTTTTAAAGGATATGGACCCAAGCAGAGGCATATCCCGAGATATTGGTCCAAGCAGAGACATATCTAAACAAAGCCAATATGGCGAGGATGTTTGTCTAGCAGACAGTGCTACGACCCATACAATCCTCCGTGATAGTAAATTTTTCACGAGCTTGAATATGTTCAAGGCTTGCGTGACTACTATCACTAGTACGACCAGTTTGATTGAGGGCTCTGGTAGAGCTAGTATTATGCTCCCGGGTGGTACAATACTTGATATTGATGATGCTATGTTTCCTCCAGATCCAAGAGATATTTGTTGAGCTTTAAAGACATACGTCGTAATGGGTACCACCTTGAGACAGTGAATGAGCATGATATGGAATACTTCTGTATTATCTCCACTGTCTCACACCAGAAGCGTATATTAGAGAGGCTCCCAACTCTCTCCTCTGGTTTGTATCATACGATAATAAGAAGGGTTGAATCTTATGCCGTATTGAACCAGAAGTTTTATGACCCGAAAGCGTTTATGCTTTGGCATGACCGACTTGGTCACCCAGGTTCTACCATAATGAGTAGAATTATTCAAAACATGCAGGGAGATTCATTACAGAACAGGAAGATTCTGATGTCCAAAGATTATGCTTATGCAGCGTGTTCCCTGAGTAAATTGGTGCTTAAACCATCTTTAACTAAGGTCGTTGTTGAATCCCCAGCTTTTCTGTAACGAATTCAGGGAGATATTTGTGGGCCTATCCATCCCCAATGTGGACCATTCCGATATTTTATGGTCTTGGTGGATGCTTTTGCGAGGTGGTCGCATGTTTGCCTATTATCTACTCGCAATGTTGCCTTTGCACGTTTGCTCGCTCAAATTATACGATTACGTGCACATTTTCCTGGATTTCCCATCAAGTCTATCCGTCTTGATGGAGCTGTCGAGTTTACATCTCAAACTTTTGACGCTTATTGCCAAGCAGTTGGCATCGACGTAGAGCATCCTGTTGCTCACGTTCATACACAAAATGGTCTAGCAGAATCATTTGTGAAGAGTCTTCAGCTCATTGCTCGGCATATGCTTATGAGAACTAAGCTAACAGTTGCAGCCTGGGGACATGCCATTTTACATGCAGTTGCATTGGTTCGGATTCGTCCGATTGCATATCATTTGTATTCTCCTATGCAGCTTGTTATTGGTCACCAACCAAATATTTTACACTTGCGTGTTTTTGGTTGTGCTATGCAAGTTCCTATTGCCCCTACGCGACGTACCAAGTTTGGTCCTCAGCGTCGGCTAGGAATATATGTTGGCTTTGATTCACCTTCTATTATTCGTTATCTTGAGCCAATGACAGGTGATGTTTTTACCGCCCGTTTTGCGGACTGTCATTTTGATGAGATAGTCTTCCCGTCATTAGGGGGAGACAATCCGTCGTTAGTAAAACGACGTGATTCGTCGTCAGAAGAACGGCATGCGATTTCCTGGATCACACCATCTATGTTTCATCTTGATCCTCGTACCAATACCTGTGACATTGAGGTGCGGAAGATTGTTCATCTTTAGGAAATTACCAATGAAATGCCTGATGCATTTAATGACGCAACTAAAGTAACTAAGTCATATATACCTGTTGCAAATGCTCCAGCTAAACTTGATGTCCCGGAGAGACATGTTATAAGAGCCGATCTCCCGAGAGGACATGTGATCCCAGTAGGAAAGATTGCAGCAAATGAGCTGTCTAATGCATGCCAAAAGCGTGGGCGACCTCTTGGTTCAAAAGATCCTGATCGCAGGAAGAGGAAATGCCAATCAATAAATGTTCATACTCCTAGAGAGAGTCCACATTATCTGATGATATGCCTCTTGAAGAAGGCAAATCCCCAAGAGAGGGACCAGTACAATCCCTAGGAGAAGGCCATGTAAAGTCCCCAGGAGAAGGACAAGTACATGTAAATGAGGAAATCTCTATAAATTATGCATGTACCGGAGAAATGTGGAATCGCAATGAAGTAATTGTCGACGATATTTTTCCTTCTCAGTAACTACTGACATCGTCACAGAGAACGATGATATTGAGCCACGCTCTATAGAGGAATGCCGACATAGAATTGATTGGGCAAAATGGAGAGAAGCTATCCAGGCAGAGTTAGCTTCCCTTGCAAAGCGTGAGGTGCTTGGACCGTTGTACCAACACCCGCGAATGTAAACCCGGTGGGAAACAAATGGGTCTTTGCAAGAAAACGTAAGGAGAAAAACGAGGTCGTTCGCTATAAGGCGCGACTCGTGGCACAAGGTTTTTTACAGAGACCTGGGATTGATTATGAATAGACATATTCTCCTATTATGGATGCAATTACTTTCAGATATCTGATCAATTTGGTAGTCTCAGAAAGACTCGACATGCATCTGATGGATGTGGTTACTGCATATCTATACGGGAAATTAGATACATATATTTATATGCGAGTCCCGGAAGGGTTAATTTTACCTGAGGGAATACCACACCATTTGTATTCACTTAAGCTCAAAAGAGCTCTATATGGATTGAAACAATCCGGGCGGATGTGGCATAATCGTCTTAGTGAATACTTGATAAAGGAAGGATATGTAAACGATCCCATTTGCCTCTGTGTTTTTATAAAGAAGTCAGAATTTGATTTTGCTATCATCGCTGTGTATGTCGATGATATCAACTTAATCAGGACTCCTGAAGAGCTCCGTAATGCTGCTGAATACCTGAAGAAGGAATTCGAGATGAAAGATCTCGGGAAAATTAAATTTTGTCTCGGCTTGCAGATCGAACATAACTCAAGTGGAGTTTTAGTCCATCAAACAGCATATTCTGAGAAGATACATTTTGTCTCGGCCCAATGTGCCAGACCAGACATTGCATTTGCTTTGAATCTGTTAGCCAGGTTCAGTTCTGCCCCGACAAGAAGACATTGGACAGGTGTCAAGCAGATTCTTCGTTATCTCTATAGGATTATTCTATCCGAGAAACCCATCAAATGGCTCTCAGATAATCGGATACACTGATGCCGGATATCTCTCCGATCCCTACAAAGCTATCTCCCAATCTGTTATGTTTTTACAAGTGGTGGTACTGCATTCTCTTGGCGATCCAATAAGCAAAGTCTTCCAGGCACTTCTTCGAATCATTCGGAGATTATTGCATTGCATGAATCCAGCCGGGAATGTGTGTGGCTACGATCACTGATTGGACATGTTAGAAACTCTTGCGCTCTACCCTCTGTTACTGATGTTCCAACAGTTATTTTTGAGGATAATGCTGCATGTATATCACAAGTCAGAGAAGGCTACATCAAAGGTGATACAACCAAGCATATTTCGCCGAAGCTATTTTATTCTCACCATCTCCAGAAGAACAGTGAGATTGATATCCAGCAGATACAATCCTGTGAGAATTTTGCTGATCTATTCACCAAGTTTCTGCCTACGGCGATGTTCAGAAAGCTGGTTTATAGTATTGGCATGAGACGGATGTATCATCAAGCGAACTGCTTAAATACCTGCTCAATCAGGGGGAGTATACTAGTACCTTCTTTTGTCTGACTGGACCTTATCGCGCTGTACTCTTTTTTTTTTGTCAAGGTTTTGTCCCTTTGGGTTTTCATTGCCAAAGTTTTTAATGAGGCAGCTTATGCGAGTCCAGCACTCTTCTAGGTCTTTGTACTCTTTTCCTTAGCTCAGGTTTTGTCCCTCTGGGTTTTCCTGGCAAGATTTTTAACGAGGCAATTATCTTAGAATGGTGGACATCCAAGGGGGAGTGTTATATAGGTGGCAGCATGTGGCTGTCCCACCATATGAGTCATAGCAGTAAAGTGGCATTTCTTGCCACCACAGTATATGCGTGTAGGGCATGCATCCTACCCCTCTCCTTTATATACCTATATATATGTAATGGTTCTTATTTTGTTGTGTAGTAACAAGACAGATATTGTACGAAGTTAAGTGAGATATATGAAGTTATGAGAGTTGTATGAAGTTGTATCAAATAGTTAAGTTTATATATAAGAGATATCCTCTCCTCTTCTCATCTTTGTATCTTGTGTGACTTGAAATCATAACATGATACAAGATGTACATTATTTTAGATGTAAATTAAATTTTGGATCGTGAACCACCCAATAACCTTTCTTGGTTTAAGATCAAGCTGGGTTGATATGCTTGAGCCTCTTTATCTGCAGTGTTTTGCTAATATTTCACTCTTGTGAATCTGGGTTGACACACATGAGCCCTTTTATCAAGCTAGCCTTCTTATGCCATTTAATGAAAAAGAGAAGGATGTGTTAGCCCACTTATCAATTGGTTCTGTAGACCAGACAAACTATTTTTTCACTGTGCTTCAATGGAACCTATAGGCCATTTTAAGCAGTTTCAATTTACCTATCACTAATGCTTTAGTTAAGGAAGAAACTGTTGAAACTGGTACTTCACAGAGTGCTCACCCATGGGAGAAACCTGTTGTTTATTCTATAAAAGTAAATTTGAATGGTGAATAGGGGTAATTCTATTGATGTTGATTTGGTTGCTCATAAAGGATGCGATTCAGTTCTTAAGGGCAAATACAATTTTACGAAGGTAGATAGTTGTGGGGAGGATGCTGCTTTTGAGGCTGAAGCTAGAGCTTTTTTTTTTAAAGGCTCGGAGTTTGCAAATAATTTTTCCAGTACTCCTATATTGGTTGAAGGGGATTCGAGGTTGATTGTCTCTTATATATTTAAACGAATTTTCTATTCTAAAATAGTAAGCAATAGTAATTTTAAATTTACTTTTTAATACAATCCACAACTTAATTATTATATACAAAATCTTAAAAAAATATATAAAAAAAATTAATGAAAGAATTTATCTGATTTTTTTTTTTTAAAACAAACAAACAAAACAACAATAAAAAGAAATCAATTTTTTTTGATAAAAAGTGAATGTGCAAAGCCAAGCTTACAAAAGCTAGTCATTTAGTAATTATCAATTAATACTCTCCCTCTCCCTTTTCAAAAAAATTATAAAATTGAAAATAAGTCGTGGTTTGCATATTTAGTTCACCAAAATGACATGTGAAGTGGATAGTGAGACTACTATCCAGACCAAATCCAAGCTTGTACCCAAGCATTTTTTTTTACTGAGCCAAACTCCAAGTCAGCTTACTCGGTTCAACCCGCCCAACTTTCACCCCTGTAAGGCTGTTTCTATCACATATTCATATTCTCCCACAAATTGACTCCTCCCAATTCTCGATTAGGATGCAATATGGATCACCCTGAAACACTACCAATTTCTATGGTTCGCTTTTGCCCTAAGCCCCTAACTAAATAACCCATGAAATCCTTAAATGCACACGTGTGATGACGACTCAGATTTTTCTGGAATATAAATATGCTCACGCACCAAACAATTAACCAACACGCGGTGTCTTATTAAAAGGAGATGAAAAGGTGTTTATACACGTGGAGAAGAGATTCATATAATCTCACTTTCACGAGGGCATGCAGAAATATCTTCAGTTTAGTTATAATCCGAGAAGACATCTTTCTGACCAACAAAGACTCTTCTGCCAACCTCCCAACTAGATGATATTTCATTCATAACTCATGGGCCCTACTCGCCATTATAAAACAGAAATTAGACGAAATTGATTGTCCAAATTACTAATATTAACCAAAATACCATTTTCATATTCCATTTGGAGCTTTAAGTAACTAGAGGGCCGAGTGAGAGGGCCTAAGCGTCCAATTAAAAAGTCTAGAGCGGTAGAAGTTCTAAAACAAACCCTCTTTACAACAGCTCAAATGTTGACCACATGATTTGAAATGGAATCCTTTTCCTTTTAGTTGTTATGATAAGGCAGTCAAGTACATGCAAAATGGTGGAACCATCAATAAGACGGTCTATTAACGATGCAGAGAAAAAAAAAAAAAAAAAAAAAAACCACAAACTTATGAGCACTCAAAAGTCAAATTGACAATAGAAAGCACTCAAATGCTCTTTGAATT
Source organism: Macleaya cordata (assembly GCA_002174775.1). NCBI lineage: Eukaryota > Viridiplantae > Streptophyta > Magnoliopsida > Ranunculales > Papaveraceae > Macleaya > Macleaya cordata. The sequence goes on along the minus strand of MVGT01001713.1, from coordinate 386,407 downwards.
GTGCACACTGGAACAGTTCTATAAGAAGTCCAATACTCATTAAAAACAACACAGACAGGCTGTTTGAAATGGGATCCTTAATCTATATAAAGTATGATTTCAGCTTTTAAAAAAAACCAAGAATAACATTAGGATATGCTAATCAATCTCTTCTAACACCATATCTAACTGATGTGGCTACTTTAGTAATATCATCGAATAAAGCCTAATTAATTATCTTATGATATCTTTGTGAATTTGTTGATAAGAGTCCAAAAAAGGGTTGAGTGGGCGGTGGTGGGAATCTGGTGTGGCAATATTAGGTTCATCACAATACAAAACCAAAATAAATGTTGTTGTCACGGGCTGCATCTATCACCAACACCAACACACCTTATAAAAATTCAACTCCCACAAAAACCAATTCTGACAACTCTTCAAAACAAAACTTTCATGCACAAAATCCATACATATCAAAACAGAGAGATAAGGAAGAAATGATTTCCAAAATAACTCAATTCACTCTCCTTTTCCTCTTCTTGCTAACCTACACCTCTCTGGCTTATAACGCCAACGACTACGGAGGAAAATCAGACTTCTCAGAGATGTCGTTAGCTCCTAGTGCTGGAACACCAACTGGTGGTGGTGGTGGTGGTGGTGGTAGTGGTAGTAGTAGCAATAGTGGCTCCGGTCATGGTAGCAACTGGGACTACAATTGGGGATGGGGATCAAGTCCTGGAGGTGGATGGGGTTATGGTTCCGGGTCAGGTAGATCTCCTAATGGTTATGGGAATGGGTTCGGCTTTGGGTCCGGTACTGGGTCTGGATCAGGATCTGGTTATGGGTTTGGTAGTGGTGGTGGTGGTGCTCATGGTGGCGGCCATGGCTTTGGAAGTGGTGCTGACACTCCTGAAGGTGGTGGTAATGGAGGTGGAACTGGTGGTTCAGGCAACTGGAACAACCGGTCACCGTTGGCTTCTGGAGGAACAAATAACAATGGTAACTGAACAAGAGCAGGTTTAGGGTCCAAATGTTTAACTTATGTAGAATTATTGAAGGTTCTACAATAGAATATGATGTATGTAAGTCATAAAGAGTAGTTTGGTAGTCATATACAATAGTTATATATTTACAGAAGAATAAAGTTTTTGTGAACTTTCCAATATTTGCCTTCAATCTTGATTGGAATTCTATAAAACATTCATAGTTACACTTATCCAACATCTACTACAAATGTATACTCAACCATAAGAGAACAATTAGTCAAGTCCAAGCAAACAATTAAGTTTTTGTGTAGAAGCTGACTTTGCCATTAAATCTATACTGTTATTGAGTCAATACTTGCGAGTGACGGTATGGTCTGAGTTTACAGAACTTCCAAAATTACATTATTTCTTCTAAGTTCTTCTACAAATCGATACAAACAAAATTTATAATCAAAATTGATCACACTAACTACAATTCTGATGCCAAGAAGCATATTGCATAAATGAGGATCAGTTACTGCATACAAAACACAAAGCATCTAATGTTTGGTACTACCCATGTTGAAATTTTTTGCAGCTGAAAGACCATAATCAAGTCTCATTCAGCAGAAAATTTCCTTTCCAATGAGTTCAAGTTAATTGACCATTCATAAACTTTGACGATAGAAGATACCAATAAACCGCATTGCATTGCATAACCATGAGATATACCATCCAGTTCACAGTAAAGAACATCAAAACTATTACCTGAGGTGAGCTTTAGGTACGACAATCATACTCCAGAGGTTGTGAATTTCCGTATCTAATGCCTGAGAGAGATAACCTTGCCAATGTTAGATTGGGAAACCAAACCTATCAATTAAATGAAGAGCTCCAAAACCTGAATATTCTATTAACCAATAATATCCCTTCTGATTACATCTAAGTTTAAATTTAGCCAGCCAAAATGATAAAGCCACAAATCCAAGACTTCTAGGATTTGGGTTAAGAGAGCGAATGCAGTCTTGCTGCAAACATCAGAGCATATCGTCATAAAGGTTCGTAGACATACATCTTAAAATAATGAAAGACCACTGCTTTTCAAAGCGTCACGAGTAAGAAAATAAACGAAGTAGCATTATGTGCTCATGCAAAGACAGCATTATGCTTAAGTCGTGACCATCTCAAAAGATTATGCTTATGTCAGAGAAAAATTCATTTCCAACCTGATGAGAATGAATGATGCAATGTGGAGTATAAGTCTAAACACAGATCTTTTTAGAAACAGGGGAGCATTGGGTCTCCAATAGTGAAAAATAAAGGGAGAGAACAAAAAACAAAACAAACACAACACAAAAGAAAGAAAGAAAGAAGGAAATAGAAAAAAGAGAGAAAGAAAATAAAATGAACCTGTAGATCATGAGTTATTAGTGATTGCAAGAGGCAGGTTTGATCACATAACTTTTGCTCCATCACTTAAAAGACTTACATCTCCCACTATTTTGCAGAGAGTTGGGAGAAGGCTTTGATGATAACAAAGGTTCAAGCAAAATTCGCTAGATATATTACCTCCCTGATATACAAGCACTATCTTCTTTGTTGTTGCTTCTTCTTCATCTCTAATGTTTGATCTGCCAGTGTGCAACTGAAAACCCTAACCTTGGCATTTTATATTATTTTTTTGTATTTTTTCTTTTTCTTCTTCTCAATGTGATTAATTGATTTTTGAATCTTGGTAGCCAATTACCAAGTTGGATTACTTAGCTTGCACCTTGTCCAAGGCGCACGAAAGACGCAGACCTTACTAAAAGTGACTCACTTGGGAACAGAGATCCACAAATCAGATAATAATCATAGTTCAAAATCAGATAATCACATGTTTGTGTAGAAAAAAATATTAAAATAAAAGAAGAAGAACGACAACGTCGACAAGGAAGAAACAAGGAAGAAAACCAATAATAAGAAACAGAAGAGAGAAGATAACATATAGTTTACCAACATTGTAGCAACAACGACAACGTCGACACTTAAAAAGTTCATCCCCATCCTTTGTTCGTCATCCCTCTCTCTTCTTCTCTCTTCTCTTGCTTCTTATTTCGTGAAAGTGAAGAGTAAGTAAACGCCATAACCAAAATGAGTGTTTAAAGGTTTTTTTGTGTTCAGGCTTTTTCTTCTTTTTTTTGTCTTTTGAGTGCCAAATAGATTGGTGCCCATCCCTTCACCCGAATCAGCCAGCTAGGCGCAGCTTTACTTTGTTCAATCATAGAAAAGAAGTCAGTCCCTACGCGTATTGGCTAAAGTGCTGATTGGTTGTTAATCACCAAGTTAGAGTACTTAGGTCTCGGATCCATGAACTTCTTGAGATCTTGAAACAATGTTTAACAAACCTTCAAAAAGGAAAATCTTTGTTGGAACATTATGGCGTGTTTCAGGAATTATGGGGGAAGAACTTGGATTGCCTCAGACTTGAAATACCTCAATTGAGGAACTGACGAAATCGAGGGAAGAATTTCGTGTTGCTCTATCATATCAACTATACTAAATATAAGGATAAGATCTTAGTAAGTGGAACTCTGGAGACTGCAGCAACTGCTTTTTTCTTTCTTCAGTTTGCTTCTATCGAGAATGGACTTGGCTCTTCAATTGCTCGAGAGTCCTTGACCTTAATTCTTGGTGGCCGTAGTAGCCATAGCAATTGCAAAGGTGGTCACACTAGTTATGGTGATGCAAGTTGTGGTCGCGGGCGTTGTACCACCCGCTTAAAATGGAAATGCACATAATGTGGCATGACTAGACATATTAAGGATTATTGTTGTGATAATTGGAGAAAACTCGCTTATGCTACTCAAGTTACTAATCATTCAAAGGTTCCTGCATCGTCTATTGCTCCTATGTCTAGTTCAAAAGAAGAATTGCCTTCTCAACTTACTCACCTTATTCAATAGTTAAAGGCAATGGATCTAGGTCAGAAACCTTCACTACTACACACATGTATAGTGTATCCTCTCTATTTACTAAATTTTCATTATGCGCTTTCTCATATTGTGTTAGTTGGTGGTTCTACCTATCTTGTATTCGAGAAGGGTGATCTTTCACGTATTAAATCTCCACATTTTTCTTATGGCTTATGCATCCCTAAACTCTCATTTAACTTATTATCTATTATTAGCTAATGAAAGCTCTTAATTTCGTGACCTTTTCTCCCACTGCTTGCAAGTTTCGAGACCCAAGGTGACAAAAGGTGTGGCATGAAAGCATCCTCTTTTATTATGTAGACATTGGTATACCTACTTGTGCATTGAGTACATATCATTCTCCTTTACAATGGCATTACCCTTTAGGTCAACCATTTATATATAACTTAAGGTATGTGATTCATAATGTGAGCCTTGTGTATAAGTTGGAGTTTGAGGTTTATTAGCTTGGCAAGCATCATCATAGTTTATTTCCTGGTCAACGAGATATTCGTCCATCTAATCATTTAAATGTAATTCATTCTAACATTTGGGTCTTACCCAACGTTATCTCAATTCAATATTATGTTCACTTTTGTGGATGATTTCTCTCGCACGATAATAATTGTTTTTAATGAAAGATCGTTCTGACCTGCCACATATTTTCTACATTTTATACAAGGAGATCAAGACACAATTTGGGAAAGAATAAAACTCTTGCGCTCTGATAATGCTTTGGAATATACTTAGACAAATATGCAATCGTTTAAGACCATAGTATTATGCATTAGACTACAAATCCAAATACATCTCAACAAAATGGTATTGTCGAATGCAAACTTCGTCACCTCTTGGATGTTGCTCGATTATTTATGCTCGCCATGGATTTTCCCAAACTATACTATGCAAATTTCATTCTAACTACCAATCATCTTATCAACCAGTCCATCTTAAATTCTAGGAAATCAGTCCCCCATATCTTCACTATTATATACTCGTGGGTCTCCTGTTCCAATCCCCCTTGTGGGTTTAGGTATGTTGCATTGGTTCATCTGTTAGGCCATGTCATGATAAGTTCTTTGCTCAATCTATTAGTTGTATATTCTGGGTTATCCAACACTCAAAAAGGCTACCTTTTCTGAATATACACCTTACTTTTCTTCTTCTGAGGATAGCACTAATCCCTACCTCATGTCTTGTCGGTAGGTGGAGATGTTCCCCTGTCTTCCTACCCTTCTTACTCCAATTGTACCTGATCTCATACTTTTCTTTTACTAGTTTACCAACAATCTACGACGAAACATATTGTTACTTGAGGGCCTCCACCATCCTCAGTTGATCCTCCTGGGGTTTCTGATCCTCCATCCACTGACGGCATTGTCTTCCTCTAGATGAAAAATGGCTACGGATGAGGCGGCGTATGCAACTTCATATAAATCACATAAAGCTTACTTCATTCCAGTAGGTAAGAAGTAAGCTCTCTGAACCCAGACATATGGTGCGGATTATACTAGGACTTTCTATAGTAACCGCAGATAGGCCCCAGTATTTGAGAACCACGAAAGCAAAAACAATGACATTACAAGGGGAATATATTCTATGAAGACCAAAACAATGCTTTGGTTTCAATTAGTAAGCTGGAATGTTGACAATAACTCATAAATAATGAATTTAGGTTTATGAAGAATGTCGAGAAAAAGGCACAATAGATCAACATATATAACACGAAGTGAAGGTAGTTTAATAAAGAGTAAACCAAAATAACTTAAGCCAAGGGAGGAGGATTCCTCGATTATAAGCATGGTACTCAAAAAGTTCCATTTCAAACAATCTAAATTCCGAGCATTAGTGTGACTAAGTACACTAAAATATCATTTATCTGGGTGGGTAGAACTCAAAGTATGAATTTAAAATGCAACAAGGAGTACCCATTAACAAAATTTCCCACTAAAAAAATAATGCAGCAAGTAGTGCAACAATACCATGTATATAACAACTCCGAATGAAATAGGCAAGGAAATTCCACTTGGTTGGGAAATGCAAACTTTCTTTCCAACCTACTCTGCGGCTCTGCCTCAGTACATCCTTCCAGTGCACTCTAGAGAACCACAATAGCAATCCTTCTTCTTGATATTGCCAGCAGAATCACGAACCTGATCTAGCACATAATTGTAATGGTATGTTAGCTCTTGTAAGGGAGGGATGTTCTCAGCGGCAAAAAGCATTATGTGCGGCATTCGCTTGTCATCGTGATCGTAAAGGACATTTTGTGCGTAAAGGTTAGGTGAACAACTATGGTTGATGAATCTCCCAACACTCCCATACTCTGCTGCATCAATGGTGAAGCCCACATCCTCCATAGTTACACAAGAGAAACTTGATTGCAAGTCGGGAGGAATTAGATTCGACAATCCATCCCATAGAGTTTGGTCATTATAGTTACTCCCAATATCAAAAAGATATTCATCATTACCGGTTCTTTGTTCAGCTTCCTTATCCTCAAGTAGCTCACCTGTATACTCACAAATAAAACTTCCAGAGGGTATTGAGGTCAAGGATCTAACACCCCAGCCCCTCGACTCAGTCTTGAAGATCTCTAACTGAAACTTGATACCGTGTTGACTGACTCTATTATGACAAGAAGGAGGGCACTTGCAAGAAGGGCCACACTCATAAACAAGGGGCTTCGCTTCCACGATAGCGCCATTGTAGTTGAATGGGATCTCTCCTCCATTCTTAACCGCACATATACATTTCTCGGAGTCAGAGCATCCATCAGTGCATTCACAACCCTTGGGGGGAGTAAGATCGTAGCGTGACGAATATATCATATTAGTTATGTATTTAAAAGGAGGTGGTTTTTCATTGTCTATCGTGTTCACAGCACAAATTGGCATCTTTTCTCTCCCTTGAGAAATGTCATCAACACATAGACCCTCACGTACTCTCGATTTTTTCGATTTCTTCACTTCTTTCAGGGCAAGCTCTGGTTGCCCTGGAATTCTTCTCAGTTGGAACATAAAGACGTTATTACCATAACGTCCTCTCTCCTGCCAATAACGTTCCACCAAGTATACCCCATCATAGGTGTATGTTGCAACCATCTTACCCCTTGCGTCAAGAGAGTCAGATCCCTTTGTCTCTTTAAATCCACGAACAACCCTAACAGGACTTTTATCGTCCATACTATTCTTTAATGCAAGGTTTCCTCGCTCAAGCTTTTGATCTTCAGCTTGCTTATCCACACCCATTGGGTTTCCTCCTTGGCCACAATATACCAAGACATCAGTACTATCCATATCATCAGCATAACCTCCGGAAGCCACGATACTTGTTGCCAAAACTCTACCACCTTTGTTTAAGTAATCAATACCACCCTGAAAAGGTCGATGAAGACCGACGATAGCAAGCTCAACCCTGTAATGAAACTCGTCTCCAACTTCAACCCCAGCTACAGGTCCCACGATTTGCTTGCCAGTGTTCACCCATTTGTTTTTCTCCTTGAGAATCTTGGCAGAAATTAAATCAATCCTCTTAGAGTTAGTTCCTTGTTCCTTCGACTTTGCTTCCTCATCCCGTAGCAACTTCCTAAAGATTGCTTGAAACAGACGAAGAGTCTCTCTAACTTTCTTACGTGTTACAGTGGCTTCGATGTTATCATCTTTATCAACCAAGGTGTGAAGACCGAATGGAATCAATCTTAGACTAGCGTCTTGTGGTCTTGGAACCAAAGAAAGCTTTTCATCTGCTTCATGATGTCTTGGAGAATCTTCCTCATCATCACTGATAACGAGTTGATTGGATACTTGAGAAGGAGCCTTTCCCTTTGTAGATTTTCGTTCTGAATTTTCCGCAACAGCTTTTTTCCTGGAGAAATGTTTAGAATCAACATGCACCCATAGTATTAAAACTTACATTATTTCCCTTAATATTTTGCAAAATATATCCATTTCCAAAGGAACCAAAACTAAATATCACTTACAATTTCTATTGTATATATTTTGCGAAATCACTATTTATTTCAATCGAAATGTTGGTTAATAGATAAACATTCCAATTATCATTTTATTCTAACTCCCCAACTTAAAAATCATCCCTAGATCAAACAAGTAAAAGAAATTCAATTCTTTCATGCACTTATAGACAAAAGGCGAGATGTATATCCTTATATTTGTTCTAAAATAACTCGTTGAGTTTATCTATTCATAGAGTAGGTCAAGGTGAAATTCGTAGTACGTGTATATTATTCACTAGAAACTAAATGTAGGAAAACAAAAATTTACGACTAAACATAATATTATGTGCAACACAACAGCATATAAGTTAATTCTACACAACCATTTCAACACCCTATATATACTTTCTAATAAATTTAATGGCTTTTGATGTGTGTTCTTATGTTGTTCTTATAAGTTAGAACAGCAAAAAACCTATTAACATGCCTCACATTTCCAAAATGTCACATTTCCGCACTGGTTGAAATATTTCGATGAAATGTTTCCATTTCATGGCTGACCAAAATGGATATAAATTAAAATTTAATACCTTGCATGCACCACACTTTCCTGCTTGTTTACTTTACTTCTGGTTGCCTCTTGGGTCGGTGTTTTGAAACCCCATTTTGCCTGCCTCCATGGACAGTTTGGTGCAGCCATAAGAGCCTGTACAATCATCCTCTCATTAGAAGGTCCTAAACCAATAGATACTTCTCCATGAGATTGATTTTGGGCACGACTTGCATCTTCAGAATTCCCAGGAATCTTTCTCTTAAAACTATTATCTCTATTTATTTGGAGAGATTCTTTCCCCAATTTCCTACCAGAACCTGCATTCTCTCTGTCAACTCTTTTACTAACTGACAGGGATTTCTCAGATTGAGGCAAATTACGTGTGGCCGGTGACCTAGTAGTGTTCTCCTCCTTATCTTCCTTTTCTAACTTACTCTCAGAGACTGCTCGGACTTGAAACTGTTCAGTCTTTGCCTTCATAACATCTCTGTCTGATTTCACTCGAACATTGTCTACAAAGTCTTTCATAACACTCCTTTTCAGTTTGCTCCTCAGAGCATCTCCATTCTGAACATTCTCTCTAATTTCTATAGCATCAGTCTTAACCATCTGCTCTACTTGCCTGTTTTCCCCACCAAAGCTTTCATTTTTCACACTTTGGTTTTGGGTAGGAGCATTTATTTTCAGACGTTCTTTCTGACTAAGTCGTGGAGCATTCCTACCACAACCTGGAGGAAAGTCACGTGTAGCCGAGATTCTTCTCCGAGGAGGATATTGTTTACGGATACTCCCCACATTAGGAAGCAATATTTCAGGTTCTTCTGGAACATCAGACAGTACTGCTGCATCTGTCATAACATCCATTGTTGACAGTTGTTGCAACCCACTCAGCGAATCTTTAGCTTCAGGCTGAGAAGAATTTTTCAACGCATCTTTGGATTGAGACCCTTCTAAATCCTTCACAGACTGTAAAGTTTTCGATGGACTAATTAATTCAGTCTGATCCACTGCCTTTGAAATTTCCACTACCAAAGTCCCCACAGCTTCCATTGCTGTTAGGGTTTCCCCTTCATCCAAAGCCTCCACTGGCATCAACGTCTCAGATTTTGAAGCTTTCGGCGGATGAAGTGATTCAATGGATTCAGGAATTCTACCCACTTCAAGCTTTCCAGAATCAATCACAGTTTGTGATCCAACTTTCAAATTTTCAGCAGAACCAGCCACAACAGGATTTTTTTTTCCACAACCATTAGGAAGGTCTCGTTTCGCAGCAAATCTTCCACAGCCTTCGGGAAAATCTCGAATTGCCGAAACCTTCCGCCGTTTACAATTATCAACAATGGCATTATCACCATTAATTGAAACCCCCATTACTAATAATTCCGGCTTTAACGTTTCCAACATTTCAACTCTCACCACAATACATAAACAATCGAAAATCTAACCTAAAAAGTACGAAACAATCAATTAAAATATAAAGATTAAATCAAATAGCAACTTTAAAGAAAGAAAAAACCCTAAAATATTAATCAATCTTACCGGTAATAGAGAGATGAAGCCGGAAACAGAAGTAGGCAAAACAGATTAGTAAAGACCTGTCAAGAGAAAAAAGAAGTGTGGGAGATGATCTTTAAACAACAACAACATCATAGAGGAAATACACTGGAGAGATTAGGGTTTTGAATGAGAAAGAAGAAAAGTGTTGATGTTTATGAATGAAGAAAAAGAAAACCTAAAATATTACCTGATTTTT
>MVGT01001713.1:357444-375815 GCA_002174775.1 Macleaya cordata | reverse complement strand
TATATATATATATATATATATACATGCATTTCGAGTTCAACAATACAACATTAAACATTAAACATCAAAACATGCAAATGCATAATGCATATAGGCTAAAAAAAGTGCAGAAACTTAAAATTTTAAAACATAAGTCATGCAAATTACAACTTGTGTACTTACTAGGTTTTCAGCTATGTATTTTAGGTTCAAGAATATATCAATGAACATCAAATATATGCAAATTTGATATGTATATAGGCTCACAAAAGTGCAAATACTCAAATTTGAGGAAAATAAACTATGTAAATTACGTACAACTTGCATCTCACGAGGGTATGCAATTTTAGTTTGCACAGTCGGATTATAATTTGTTTTTTGAATTTAGTATTGCTGTATGTTCTTGTTTTAAAGATCTTGAAAAAGAATCAAAAACATAATTTTTATCAAAAATCGATGTGTAGATTAAAAGTTATAGCATTTTGAAGTTAAAAACATTGTATTTTTCTGTCTCAACCACGTTATCATTTACCAGAAAGAAAATAGTTAAGAACATGCAATTTGCATACACATGAGGGTAGTTTGGATACGAAAGCTCAACACTATTTTTTTTTTAAAAAAAAACACCGCAAGTTCCATACACACAAACCAAAAAATCGGAGGGACCGTGTGCACGTCATCTCCTTTAATTTAGAGAAAACCGGGGGTGGGTGGGGTTTTCCACCCTTTATATATGTCACACCCCGATTTTCGGTACTCTTAATCCGACCCGATTCGCCGAGTCTGAAAACCAAGGTGTGATTAGTGTAATAGAAGTGTAAGTAAAAATATCGAATAAAACTCATTTACTTTACTTTTGAAAGACAATGAATTTAAAAATATTTTATTAATGGTCTACTTTAGTCAACATTGGTTACCTTAAAGTCAGGCCCAAGTCAACCAAGTCCATGTAAAGGTCAACTTAAGTCTCTAGCTAAGTCAAAGTCAATTCAAGTCAACCAATATTTAGGACAATGCTCATTGACTCGTCAAAATCAGTCAAAGAAAAATAAAAATGTAATGTTTAAAAAATAATTTTCGTGTCAACTACATACAGTCGAGTAAAATAAGCGTATCTACTTAACCGTAAATCCGAATTTTACAAATATATCGATTCTGAAAATTAGATTCACAGATCTACAATTTCATCAGAAATAGCCTGAGGCCAATTCTGACAATAAGGGGCCCAAATATGCATCCGAAGTACTGGTACAGACGTGTAAAAACTCAGAAAATATAATTTCAGTTTTTTAACAATTTTTGTAGAATCAGTAACTTTGAAGAGAAATTATTCTCCAACCTGAAATTAGAAATACATGGTATAATACCTTTTCGAAAAGAAAAAATCGAGATCTATAATTCTGTCAGAAATAGACTCAGCTCAATTTTGACCGGAACATGTCCAAAAATACCATTTTATAAATCTGACAGTATGAATTACGGGAATTATACAATTTCGTATAAAACCTAATTAATTCAATGACAAAAATTAAATATAAATTAATATATCGATTATACAATTTAACACTTAACATATAAGTTCATATGAATGTTAAAACAATAAAATTCATACAAATAACCAGTTTCCCATGTGATAGAATAGTAGTTTAATTCATCAGCTATATTTATACAAATTTGATAACACAAGTTATCTGCTTCTTAATCTATACATTTTTTAATGCTTCACCCTCAACGTAACCCGTGGGGGAGAATTTAGGGGTGAGTAAAACCCCATATGCATAAAAAGAGATTTTTTTTAAAATAATTAACCATTATTTTAAGTCCATTACATCTGTTTCCACCGTCTCCTCAAGTCAGAACTCAACGGTACCTGCAGGTGTTATGAGGGTCTCCCATTACCGATACCAATCTAGATTTATTTTTAATCTAGATAATAAGTTATTAATAAACTTATTTTAATTCATTTTTCTTATGAATAAAACATAAACCCTTGCAATAAGTAAATAAATGTAACCATGCAAGATAAAAATATTTCATATGCATTTTCATAACAAAAACATAAAATAAGATTTTGTTTATAGTAGGGATCCCACCTACCTTATTCGCTATCTCCAATTCAATAGTGTAGATCATTGAATTTTTATAACCTTGTTGATATATGTAATATGAATATTTTGTAATTAAATGGGGTATAAAATAAACTAGAGACATGTTATTAAGAGAGAGATATATGAGGGAAGATGGGAGAAAGAGTTAGTTAGTGGGAGAGAGAAGGGAAGAAAGGGGAGAGGTTTAATATTATTTTATTAATATTAATATTTAATAATAGAATAAAATATTATTTCTTTTTTCATTTTTTTGACTAACATGGCAGCCCATGTTTTTTTTCTAGCAGCCCATGTTTCTAATTTAATAAAATATTATTATCAATTTTTTATTAATTAATTAATTAAATTTTTTTTAAGAAAACTCTAGTAAAGTATACTATAAGTTTCCATGCAATTTACAATTCATGTAATAAATTTTATTTTTATTTTAAANAAAAAAAAAAAACCATTGTTATTGATGATCATACTTTAAGATGGGAAGTCTTAAAGGGATCTCTAAAATTTTCCAATTGCTTAAGGAGTGGGGTAATTTTTTTTCGGGTGTCCTCCTTTGTCTCTTTTATACCCCACCAAAAATAGCTACACCTCACCACTGCCACCGTCATGGCATCACCACCAACATACAGAGAAAAGAGAGGGAATAAGACGTATAAAGATAGAAGAGAGAGAAAGAGGGGGGAAGAGAGAGGTAGAGGTGATGAGGTGGTGGTGATGATGGCAATGGTGAGGTGGTGGTGATTGTAGTGGTGTAGTCTCAATAATGATCGGGGTGGTGATTGTAGCGATGGTGGGGGTGATGGTGGTGAAGTGGTGGGATATATTTAGTTGTTTTAAAAAGAGAAGTCTCTTAGAAAAATCACAAAATAAGAGGAAGATTGTTATTTGGCCTTTAGGCCTAAATTTTGGGTCCCCTCACCATTTTGGGAGTCCTAATAAACCTGTAAAAAAGAAAATAGATAGGAATCTGGTACACCATTTTTAAAGTATAATAAAAAACAGTAATTTTGTGATGTCACAAAAGATGATTCAAGAGTTGATTTTTTGAATAACCTAACAACTTTCTATTTAAGAATTGTAACTTTAGAATGACTAAAATGTATGGGAATAAAATATTTATTTTTCACAAAAAATAGGAATACAAAAGTTCATAAAAAATTCAATCATGGACCTAAAGAAAAAGGAGTAAGAAAAAAATAGAAACCCAATCTTCTTAATACGTTTAGGTTTCACGCGACCCTAAATTGGTTTTGTATATAAAACCCGAAAATGATTAAAAAGATATTGTTGCCCTTGATGAAACTAAAGAGAGAGAGAGAGAGAAAAAAGAAAAGAAAAAGAAGTTAGAGAGAAATTGAATAACGAAAGAGAAAGGGAGAAAGAGAACTAGGGAGAGGGATCGAGAGAAAATGAAGGAGAGAGATCGGGATCTGATAGAGAGAAATTTGGAAAAAAGAGATCGAGATCTGAGTTTGAGAAAAATAGAACAAGATATGAGTTTTAAGAAATAGAAAACGAGAAAATAATCGAGATCAAACGAGATCTGAGTTTTGAGGTTGAGAAAGATGAAGATGAGGTTGGAGATGATGAAATTGGATGTAGATTTAATGAAGTGATGAAAAATATGAAGTTGCATACAATTACATAATACTTGCATACTGTTAGCATACTTGTATACTGTAAAGATATACGGAATCACGAGTCTACAATGTCACCGTATGATGACTTGCATCACAAGTTCTATTAGAATATGAACTTTAGATATCTATTATAATATAATATAGGAGAGGCATTAGGTTAACAAAACTCTTTCTCTTAGGTGTGGGTTAAAAAAAACCTACATTATAAATATATGGCCCAATCTATAGGAGAAGCCTTTCTCAAATTCTAAAATAACTAAATTTTCTAATTATTTAATAAAAAAATTCAATTTTTTTTTAAAAAGCTCCTTGCCTTGCACGGGATATGGGGCTAGTATTAAACTAAGAGAGAACGTATATAACATCTATTATGAATTTATTTGAGTCCATTTAGTCCACCAAATAATATATCAGTCAATTTAGTCAAAAAATAAAGTTTGGACATTTCTGCCTTTCAACTAATTCAAAGTTATCATTAACTATAAGTGTATATGCTACTAATTATCTACTTTATTTTATTTTAGTTTTCACATAAAATTAGTATAACTTTAAAAATACAAATTAATTTTTCACAAAATTAATATTTTTTGAAAAACATTCATCTAGATCTTCGAAATGAGACCACAAAACATTACTTTTTTTAAAAATAAAGTTTATGCAAATTTATTTTTGCGAAAATATGCAAAAATATTTTTACACAAATAAACAGAGAACTACTATAACTAATATATTTTATATAAATTGCATCTAAATTCAAATTTGTAAGTCTTAAACTAGGTCACATTAAAAGAAGAAGTTAAGATTTCGAAGAATATTTTTCAAATATATAAATTTTTTCAAAATCTGTTACTCAAAATAGTAGGGAAAAATATTTTTTCATGTTTTCTGCATATATGTAGACACCAATTTTCGCCCCCAGACGTTAAACATCCAAAATTCGATGTTAACTACGAGATCGGGAATGAACCACCTCTAATTCAACCTAATCAATCATTGCACTGACTTAATTTGGTGTTCCCCCAACTCAATTTGGCCCAAACAGGGCTAATTGAACGAATCGGGTGAAAACCTCCAAAATTCAGACCCAGACTGACTTTAATTGGACCACATCAGGGTTCATTGACCTTTGTCTCAACTCAATTGGGTCTTCACTTGACTCAATTTAACTTTATCGAATTCAATTTGGCTCAAAATTGAGCCTAATTGAAGGATTGAGTGAAAATCCTCAAAATTATTCCCAATTTGCCTTAATTTGACCAATTTAGGATTCTCCGGACTTAATTAAAACTTAATTAGTCCGTAATTGATGTTTAAGATCAAGAAATTTTAAAAATTTGAGAAAAATTGAACTTAATTTGAGTTTAGAATCGAAATCTGAACTAAATCAGAGTCAGAAAGGGCGTAAAACCAATTTTAAGTGTAGGGGAATATTCCAACGGCTCATAGTCAACCGTTTTGGCTGAACCGTTAGATCTGATCAGATCTAACGGTCAAGATTAAAAAAGGCCTGAAACCCCCCATTTTGCCCCTTTTCCACCCAATTTTTTTAGATCTCTCTCACCCACTCTCACCCCTTAACCCTAATTTTGTTTACACCCTACCAACTCCTCTTTTTTTCTATAAATAAAGGAGATCTTTTACTCCAAAGGGGGATCATTCAATAAATCTTAAGTGGAGAACATTGAATGACTTGAGTGAGAAGAGTAAGGCCATTTATGTTAAAGAGATCGGTTAGATGAGATGCATTGAATAGTTTGAGTTTGAATTTAGGAAGATCCAAGTAAAAAAAGAAAGAAATGGAGTTAGTATGAGAGTATTGAAGAGTGTTTGTCTATTTTAAGTGAAAATTTAAGTTCATTTAAGTGGTAGAGATTCGGTGATAACAAATCTATTTTCATTAGATGTTGGCCCAACACTTCACCTTTACCCTTAATCCATCATCATCTACACCACACACCTCACCTAATCCCACTAATCTTGATCCTACATCATCAAATCTCACTCATGATGGAAAGAACTTACATTAATTGAGTTTTCTTTCTATTTTGAGTTTGGTTTAGAGAGAGAGAGAGAGAAAGTTAGTAGTAAACCACTTCATTTTTTAAAAATATTTTTTTTATTTGTCATCAACAAAAAGAAAATCATAGCTTGATAGAGGTTTAATCAAGGGATTTTCTTCACTCTCTCGTTGGTGGATCTTAAGCAAAATAGGTATGTGATCATCAATCCCTTTTTATTTGTTGTAGAGATTCCCTTTCTTTAAGTGTTGTATGATATGGTTTAAAAAAGAAAATGAATAAATATTGTCATTTTATGAAACTCACTTTATTGCTTTGTTTTGATGTGATAGTTAGTTACCAATGTTAAAATAAATATAACATTATTAATAATCTTTGTTATTATTTGTCATATATGTGAATCTTTAAGCATTATTTTAGATAAATACTAGTTTAAGTAATGTTCTATATATCATGAAATAAAACGTGATGTATTTTAAATAATTTTCCATCATGGAATAATGATTTTTTTTACATGAAATACATGGTTAGTGCCAAAAATGACATATTTAGTAAGAATATCAATCAATAACCATGTTATTAAACATATTGGAGTAAAGGGATGATTTTCAAGTTACTACATCACAAAAAATAAGTAAAAAATGTGTTGGAATCTTTTTGTACAAGAATGGAATGAAAAATATAAAAATGTAGTCTTGTAGATCATGAAAAAATACACAAAATGGGCTCAAAAATAAGTCAAAAAGGTTGTGAAACGAATAAGTTATGATAGTTTGAAGGTATACTTTAAATGTGTTTGTGAAATGCCCAGTAAATGTTTGATGTGTAGAAATGCTTATTTTGCTAATTTCACATTAATACTTTATTTTGTTGGTTTAAATTGAAGTGTATCCATCTTAGTTTTACATGAAACCCTAGGGTTTACATTAGAAACTTGTAACTTTTGATGGTGTGCCTTAGAAATCAACCCTAATAATGAGAATAAAACTTGAAATAAGCTTTATGGGATCGGCAAATCCATTCTCAAAGCAAGCCCACTCTACATTTTATTAGGGTTTGGGCTTGTTTCATGAGTTTCAAACTCATGTTTTAGAACTGGGCTTCATAAGCCCATTTCCTTGTGTGGGCCTAGTAAGAACACATCTTGGCTTAGACTCACCTTTCTCTTTTGGGCTTGGATATGCCTTAAACCCTAATTCAAAACCCTAACCAAGCTAATGAAATTGGACTAAGTTTCTCTCCCTTAGATTAATTAATCCAAGTTAGGCTCTTTAGTTTAAGATTTGCATTAGTTCTTAAGTTGTGTGTGTTAATTTTGAGATTAGGGTAGGAATTTACTTAAACTCATCGAAATATGACAACCATGGACTGGTACTCTTAAGTGTGGCATGCATGCCTATGTCACATCGATGGTCTTGCACACTCGATTAGTTGGGTTAATTCTTAGACTAACCCCACCTTTGCACCAATCAAGATTTTCAAAACAGAAAAGAAACAATATTTTCTACTAATCAAAGCATTTGCATTTGGATCATGCTTAACGCTACGGAGTAGAAATCCTAGTTAGGACTCTAGATCTCCCCTAAAGCATATCACCTAGTCAGCATTTGCATTTAGATAATGCTTAACGCTAGGGAGTAGAAACTCTTAAAAAGTTAGGACTTCTAGATCTTCCCTAAAGTATATCATCAGCATTTGCATTAGAATTTGGATCATGCTTAACACAAGGGATTAAAAATCTTAGTTAGGACTCTAGATTTTCTCTAAAGCATATCACCTAGTCAGCACTTGCATTTGGATCTTGCTTAATGCTAAGGATTAGAAACTCTTAAAAAATTAGGACTTTTAAATCTACCTTAAAGCATATCATCAACATTTGTATTAGAATTTGGATCATGCTTAACGCTAGGGATTAGAAATCCTAGTTAGGACTCTAGATCTTCCCTAAAGCATGTCACATAAGGATTATGCTTAACGCTAGGGATTAGAAATCCTAGTTAGGACTCTAGATCTTCCCTAAAGCATATCACCTAGTCAGCATTAGAATTTGGATAATGCTTAGCGCTAGGGATTAAAAATCCTAGTTAAGCATATCATTTAGTCAGCATTTGCATTAGAATTTGGATCATGTTTAACGCTAGAGATTAGAGATCCTAGTTAGGACTTTAGATATTCCCTAAAGTATGTCACTTAGTTGAAGCATTTGCATCTGAAATTTAGCTCGTGCTTAATGCTAGGGATTAGAAATTCTAGTTAGGACTTCTAGATCTTTCTTTAGGCATGTCATTCATTTTTTCAAACGAAAGAACATCTTGTTGCTACGTGTATCCTAGTTTACACGTGTCTTCGAAGAAATCTCAGTATGATGGAATCATCAAAGATTTGATCTTTTTGAACTCTGTCTGTAACTCACTAGAGGCTCGGGAAACAAAGAGAAGATGTGTACGAATGAGATGCGGATTACCTGCACCTGGACAAAAAGGCCCTATGAAGCTTTACTGTTCCCTGGATATCTTTGCTTCGGAACAAAACAATTAGAATTAGGCTCGGTCACCCTAATATTCTTGCAGAATTTATAGCCGGATAATTAAAAGTACGAATGATATTTTTTCTTTTTCGAGAAGGAAGAACATACGGAACGTCTCGAGATAATACCTAGAGTGGGGTGACTCCTTGGGTCATGAGCATAACTGATTTGTGCATGTCATTATTTTTCAAAATGAAAATACTCGTATACCATGAGTGCGTACATATGGCTTCCCAGTTTAGCCACATGTATTTCGAGCACATATGAGGGCCCCAATATTCTCACATATAACTCATGGTCACATGTATTCCACCTCATATGTTAATGGCCCAGAGTCCATTTACACTTCTTTGCAGGACTAGTCCGCTGTGCTTCCCAGTTTGTATAGTCGTGATGAATCCTCTTGTTTTCTCGGTGGCCATTGATAGAAGTTTGCGACCAACATTACTTATTTGTGAATAGATGAAAGTCTGTTTGCAATCCTGCGATGTGTAGATTTGAGCTACGTGTCAGAGTACTTTTTACTTTTTGCCCCAAAACCTCAATTGCATGAAACATATACTAGAAGTGTTTGAACTTACTTGTCTTGTAGACACTCTTTCTCAGTGTAATATAATAATTTTTAATCATGAAATTTCACCCAAGTACCGAGGCCGATCTCACGATCGAGCAGTTATCGGGTGCCTAACACCTTCCCGACCCATATTAGGATTCTCTTACTGAGAATCTCTCTATGCAGACCAGATTAGTCGGAAGATTGCCAAGTTTTCTGCTAAAACAAAATGATTTTCTAAAATCGGATCCTGATTCCCAAATTAATCAGGTGATGACTCCATAAGTACATTAGACGATTCCACCCCTAGTTAGAAATACGAGAAATCGTTTCTCTTCGGTCGTTCGCGATCGAAGAAAAAAGTTTTTTTTCGCGGATCCTACAATATGCATTAATTTCATGAAATTTTTTTTTTCGAAAACCATTCTTGACTGGTCTAGTTTCGAAGATCTCGAAAAGTGCTTTCCAAATGTATGCATTTCGTCAAAATCTGAACTTTAGTTTAAGAGATATAACATTATGAAGTTATAAAAATAAAAAAGATAATTAATTTTCTCTATCATACAGCTGTACAAGTTCGAAAAAGACAAAAAGGTGATTAAAAAATAAAATAAGGGTAAAACATGAACATTAAAAAGGAAGGAATGGACTTAATAGATTTAGAAAAAATTTAAAAGGATTCAAAAAACTTTAAAAAAGATATTTCAGCCTTATTGAAAATCTTGTGTACTAAATGGATTAAAAAAACGGTAATGTTAGGCTTATCGAAAAGCCTAAAGAATTTTCTACTGAAGGCACAATCTACAATGGATATATATATCACTTTGGGATGGACGCAAATCATGAAGGTATATGAAAAACAGTTCTACCATCGGATTAACTTTCGGTATGAAATTATGTAGGATTTTGCTGTAAGTTTAGCATTATCCTCAAAAAAACTATATACTAGATGATTTGGCTATTATCCCTTAAAATAATAATATATTACATATGTTTTAGATTAGGAAGTTTCTTATACATGCAATATGTGTCCTACAAGGACTCTATGTAATGGGCGGTTATAAATAAAGGGCTCAAACACTATTAATTGTGTTGAGAGAAAATATCAATTATTATTATTTGTTTCTATATATACTACTTGCATACGTTTGCATACTGTTTGCATTATCAATTTTAATGGCGGATCTGATATCATCTTTACAAAATTAAAGTTGGGTACGTAGGTGGGAAGTGAAACTCAAGCTAACATCAATTTTGTGAAAAAAAATAACTTAAAATCATAGAAATATTTTGATCAGAAAAAAAAAATGAAAAATAATTTTGTCCATAAAGGAAAGATGATGTCTATGGTTGTTATTTTTATTTTTTATGAACGGAATTGTAAACTTATCAAAGCCCAAGCGCAGCCTGATCCAACTTGGAATTTTGTAAGCCTTTTGCATTTGTGACAGATTTAGACATTAGGCTTTGAGCCCTGAGCAGACTTCAACACAGACCTAGCCTGGGTCAGATATTTTCTTTTAAATGAACTAGAAACAACCATTCATGTTTTGGTGGTAGAATACCTCCCAATGCAAATAGGGCACCCACAATCTTTTAGTGAACTGGAAACCACTTTAAGAAAAGGATTAAATTAGGGAAACATAAACAACTGCTGATACAGCATTTTATATGTTGAGTTTGCTACATCCGCATTAAAAGTTTATACAAAACTAGAATGAGCTGTTGATTTGCAATTCTATAAGCTTTTCGGTGTAATTAGATTTAAGCATATGCGGAATGGAACGATTCAAAATTGGAGTCAATATGAGGCGAGATATGTTAAGGTGAATCCGTCGTCAACCCTATCGATCCATGTGTATGACTAGAGAGAGAGGAGTTGTCACAATGTCTTCACTCCAAAAGAGTCCCCTTCGGAACATGAAGATAAATTGTACTAATATGAATCCGTAGGTTTAATTCTTTGTATGATGAATTGGTACAATTGCGGGCAAGGTGGTGTTTCCCAAAAGAAATTGAATCAACACTAATAATTCAATGACTAAAAGACCTAGAACTCTTGCGCCATCTTTCCTTTGGTTAATAGGCACTTAAAGAAAATTCACGCCCTCTTACCTCTAGCATATATTATGTGAAACAAAGAACTAGTAATCAGAGAGAGACCAACCTATAAGAAAACTCATGCCTTCATCATACCTTCAGGATGCAAGTCCAAACATAGATACTCTGTCCCTATTAGATGTTGATTTCCTTGGTTACCAAGTTTCTTTGCTTCACATAATACAGACCAGAGGTAAAATGGGCAGGGATTTTCTTTAAATGCCTATTAACCAAAGAAGGCCTACAAGTTCTAGGTCTCAGTCCTTGAAACTAGTGTTGACACAGTTTCC
The DNA here is from genome assembly GCA_002174775.1 of Macleaya cordata. Taxonomy (NCBI): domain Eukaryota; kingdom Viridiplantae; phylum Streptophyta; class Magnoliopsida; order Ranunculales; family Papaveraceae; genus Macleaya; species Macleaya cordata. Next base: position 364,603 of record MVGT01001713.1, on the reverse strand, counting down.
TTTGGAGTTTGGAGTTTGGAGCACCAATCACTCCAATTGTGCCAATTCACATGCAAATTAATCATTAATCCAACCAATTAATTTTAAAAGAACAATATTGGGAAAATTTCAAGTCAGCCATGAAAAATAAGGGATATATCTAAAAAGCCCTAGCTAGCCATGGTTTCACAAACATAAGTTATATGTAAATTTTACTTAGCACCCCACTTTTTTATGTTAACAATTAACCCTACTTATTCTTATACCTCGTCTATAAATGCACCTAGAGATGATCTAAAGGCTGATATCTTCATTATAAAAAAATATACCGTTCTAAAACATATAATCTCATACAAATTAGTTAAATTCTAATGGTAAAATGGATGATGCTTCGTATAAGCTTAAAATTTTGAATTAAAAAATATTAGAACGATGTGTTTCTTACAAAGATGACTAAAATAGTGAGAAAAATTTCTAACACAAAAATCAATCCTTACGTTGTAAAAAGAAATAGGGTTTTGGGTAGAAAAAGATCGCTTCAAATTTAATCATAACTAGGGACTAATACAAAAGATTTGTTGGCTTTGATTTGTACTTGCACCCAACCTTGATCCACACATTAACTTCATCCAACCAACTCAAATTTACCAATCCCAATTTCATACTGTTTGTCCACCAAAGCACATGTGCCATGTCCCCCTAATAGGAATCTAGGTAACTATTTTTGAACAAAAGGGTTTTGTCTTCTACTACCTAAAATAACCTCAACACACTCTTACACACCAAACTTACTTATTTTATCAATAAAGATTGGATCTTCTATTCAAGATTCCAATATTACTTGCTTTACATGTTAGGGGTATCAAAAAAAAACTTGGATAACAATCCATATCCAATAAAGAGAAAAAAAAACAGAGAGTTTGTTAGTTAATTAGCCAGACTGTAAAGAAGCAACTCCAATCTGTATGTACTATGTACCACTCTGAATTGAAAATCCAAGAAAGAAAAAGATGAAAACAAAAGTGGGTTTTTTTAGTACACAAGATTATAGGTTGGATCTTCCAACCAACCACAATAAAAAAAGAAAAAAAAAAGAAGAGAGAGAAGAAGAAGAGAAGTGTCTCTATTTCTATCTCTAATAACTATTTTAACTTAGAGAGAGAAAGGAGCAACAAATATTAAACAGTTAGTTGTTGTTGATGGGTGGATTCATCATCATTGAAACAACAATGGAGCTTTAGAGATCTGCCTAAATTTAGAGAAGATTCTGCTAAATTTAAAGGAGATTCCATCAACATCTCTCTTTGAAGGTAAGAACAGTAGGTGTGGAAGGTGTTTGGGGTCACATTTAAGTGGAAACTTAGACCAAATAAGAAGTCCACTTCAAGAAAGTTCATCTCTGTTGTGCTGATCCCTCCAACTTTAGCATAATAAGCATTGTTGTAATACCTGTCAGTCAATCCAAAAACAGAAACAAAATTAGGTAAAAACTTTAATAATCCAAATTACCAAAAAATAAAAATAAATAAATAATAAAAAATAATTTAACAGGTTTGGGCTTTAAAATCTTTTATAAGTCCTAGCCGAAGAGCAGTTGGATGTTCACTTATATACCTCCTATGTACCAAGGCATGAATATCTAAGGGTTATTCACCGGGTCACCAAAATTTTAAGGAGGAGCTAGTCAAATCTGGACTCATAATTAATTGCTTTCAATTAAAACAATTTTTTGTTTTATTCTCTCTTTCAAAAAATATAAATAGAGTTTAAACCCAAAATAGAAAATTATTAAAATTTATTTTCTACTTAATTATAACCTACTTATATAAGTAAATTAAGAATTAGTTAAAAAAATAGAGTCTAAATGGGTTAAAGAAATTACAAGGTCAGGAAATTATTATTAGGAGGAAAAATTAAAAAATGGGTTTTGCTGAAAATATTTATTTCATTTTTTCTATTTTTTTTATGCAATTGCGTAATCACAGGATGGTCTTTTACACCGACACCATCTTTTAAGGTGATGCTGTCAAAATGATGACACTAATATGCGCTGGATTTAAGATAATTTTTCTTTTTTGATAATTCAATTATTTTGACTTAATTTTTCTTTTTTGATCCTGTACTTCAAGCCAATGGATTGAATTATTGGCTTCCATCCAAAGGCTAGGAATCACTGATCGTTGGTTTGTGAATCTACCAAGTACCAACTGGGGCCAGCACTAACAACTATGTGAATTTCAAACTGCCACGTGGCAATTATAGAAGATGGCCAGTTGGATCTTAGTCTAAACTTGGGAGTACATAATAGGGATCAGAATTCAGTAATTTGACAGCTCAGATTCATAATTTTTTTTGAAGAAAAATAGTAAAAAATAACTAAAAAACAAATTAAGAAAAGAACAAGAAAAAAATGGATTGTGTTTGAGTTCAGATTTTCTCTCTAGTATTTACTGAATTTCCCAACAAATTCAATTAATTGTATTTAAATTCAAGAAAAAATAGACCCAGTTAATGAAAATTAAACAAAAAAAAAACCCACAAGAAAAAAAAATGAATCAAACACAGAAAAGAAGAAGAAGAAGAAGAAATTCAACCAGAAAAACAGAGGAAAAGAAAAAAGAGAAAGCATAAATTTTAACTCCAAAAACCCATAAGAATTGAAGATCAAACTGAAAAACCCAGAAATAAAAATTGAAGAATTAATGATAATTCAACCACAAATTTACTAAAAATTACTTACATATCATCCATGAATTTAGCAGCAACCATGACGCTTGTGATAAGCAATCGATGAACATTGAAGGAATTGATAGGCAACGAGGGTTGCTTCTGAGCAAATCGATCAAGATAAACATAAGCCACAACAAAACAAGAAGGGCTACAATTTGCATACTTAAAGATCCTTTCAAGATAACTCTGAATTGTGATTGTGGGTCTTGTAAGTCCATGAAAAACTGAGATCTTCTGTGAATCAAATTGACGATTGAGATCATTTGATTCTGCTACTCTTTCTAACAGAGATGATAAAAAATTTATCACCTTTGGCATCACTTGTGGGTTCTCAAGTTCCGCCATTAAAGCTCTGCTTTTTTCCTTTTGCTTCTTCTTCTTGTTGCAGGTGGAGTATTAGTTGCAGGTGCTGTTGTTGTTCTTTCTCTCTCTCTCTACTCTGTTTTCTCTCTCTTATTAGCTGTATTGAGAAGCTCTGTTTTAACGAAAAATGGGACTCATAGGGCATATATATAATAACCGGTATTTATGGGAAGGTGGTCGTTAATGTACTTAAATTACATAAATAACCTTAGGAATTTAATTTTTGACTTGTAAGTCCTTTCTTGTTAAGTTGGAGTTCATTTGATTCCTGAATTTGAATTTACATGGCTCTGTTTGGTTATCAAAAGAAAAGTCATTTTTATTATAGAAAACCAACTTTTGCTTTTTGTATGTTTTTTTTTTTCACAAGTAAAATGTTTGTGGTCCCATAATAATTATCTTGAAAAAATATTTCAGGTTGTTTCAATTTTCTTTACATGGAAAAGGGTGATTCTAGCAACCGTTAAACCTTAGGATGCTTTTTGTTTTGTAAAAAGAAGTAAAACATTTCATGATGTTTTCAATTTAAAATCGTTTGCATTTTTAAGTTCGATCGTATTTGTTTTTTAGGCATTTGAATTTAATTCATATTACTTTAACTTTCATTATTAAAAACGTAGGATTAATCTTTAAATTTATGAATTCGTCTGAACTCTACATCATGTCAAACCTTCATCTTAAAATTTACTTAATTTTTAGTTGATATTCACTTTACAAATTTGACAGTATCAAAATATAAAAACATTCGAGCAAATAAAATTAATACAAGTCAAATTCAAATGCCCAAAAATAAAAAACAAAAAAAACCAAACACTACCTAAAAGTCGTGCTATTTCATTTAGTTGCTTGGGGTGAAATTGAGACATCACATCAAATGTCATAATATTAGTAAAGTATGTTGTTGTTGACAGCATAAACCTAAATTTAATTCCACGAATGTCAAATTATTGATTTTACTAAAAATAAGCTAATTACTTTTAAAAGAAAAAGGGAGTACATTCCTTATTTTTACATTGAGTGTACATTGACTTATAGAGTCCACCTAGAGATGAATCAGTGGATCATTTTAAATTAAAATATTCTCCCTATCATGTTGATTATCTTCGCAAAAAATTAGCACATTCTAAAACTTGTAACCCCATCATCTGATGATTGGAAATAACTGAAATCAACGGTAAAATGAATAGCTCAAACACCATTGATTTTTACTGATTTCCAATCACTGGATGATGAGGTTAAAAGTTTTAGAATGTACTAATATTTTGGTGAAGATGATCAACATGATGTGAGAGAATATCGTTACTTAAAATGAGCCCCTAATTCATCTCTAGGTGGGCCTCACAAGTCAATGTACACTTAATGTAAAAATAACGAATGGATTCCCATCTACTCTTTAAAAGAAATGGTGTAGTCTGCAGGGAAAATAATTGACCATAAAAGTTATTTCTTCTCATGTTTGTCCTTACAATTTAGACCATAAAAGATCTCCCATACTCATTTCTTTTTCTTCTTTTTGCTCCAGAGCCAGCTAAGAAGGGTTGAAGTTGCTTCACGGAACTTAAAAATCAGAAAATTTCGTGTTCTCATCACGCAAATACAAGGCTGTTGAGTCTAATTAACATTTCGTAAAAGATTTTAATTTCATGCAAAATAACTAACCTAAAATTAATCACTGATCTCCGATCTTGACGTGGTAACTTAAATGCAAGTTACATTCAAAAGAAAGTCTTAAATACCTCATTCTATTTTAATTACCACGGTAGGAGAAATGCCGTCTATTAGTTTTAGACCTTCTATGTCATCATTGATGGTCAAATTTTTTAGCTTATATTTTTTTTAATGAAACTACTAAATCTTCGTCTAATATGTATCAATTAACACAATTAATAATATTTATTGTTGTTGACAGTTTAAATCTAGAGTCTTTTACCCTATGAACCCCAAAGTTGCACATTAATTACATTTACTGCCTTGAACTTAAAACAACTCTCCATAAACCTTACTTTTTAAAGTTGCTTACAATAACTACCCTGACTTTTTAATATTCCACATTTACCCTTCATTACTCAACATCCACCCTATTAACCTTCATCTATCTCCCATCATCAATGTGAGTAAATGATCCGAAAAAAGTTTCTAGGCTATCTCTATCCCCCTTCTCTCTCTCTTTCACCACCCCGCCCCCACCCCATCACCGATGGGATGACTAGGAAAATTTTTCCAGGCCATCTCTCTATTAATTGTTTGTTACTTGAACAAAATTCACCGTCCATCAATTCATGGGACCAATCGACTTTGCCACACTGCAATTGGACAGGTATCATCTGCGACATCATTGGTTTTGTTACCGGAACCCAACTTATATTAAAGAACATCACCGAGAAAATTCCACCATTCATCTGTGACCTAAAAATCCTCCCTAAAATCAATCTTTCAATTAGTGCACTAGTTAAAACTTAATTTTAATGTGTAGGGTATTGTAACATCAATCATTGCTTACATGAATAGTTTCCCTTAACTGGAGTAACCTTCCATCCAAAATGGTTCTCTTTACGAGCGACCTTTAAAAAGTACACATTTCAGTCACTCCCTGTTTTCTAATGTCTCTGGGGATAATATGAGAAGGGATCAACATCCATTTATTTGGACACAAGTGGATGAGTTCCATGCATCAATGGACAATACAAGTTAAGGGTTCGGATTTTTTGTTCATGAATCATGATCTTTCTTGTCATTTTAACAATTCCTAAGGCATCTTAGGCCACATTTGGCTCGCGATCAAGGTAAGATTCAGGTCATCCTATTGGTGGGGGTAGGGGTGGGGTTTGGGGAAGAGAGAATGGGAGGGAGAGAGAGAAGTGAGAGAGAGAAAGGGGGAGAGAGGCAAGAGAGAAAGGGGGGAGAAAGATGGCCTAGAAAAAATTTTCAAGTCATCTACTCACAACGGTGATGGGGAGGGGGGGAGAGAAATAAAGGTTAGTGGGGTAAATGTTGGGTAATGAAGGGTAAATGTGGAATATTAAAAACTCAGGGTAGTTTTTGTAAGCAACTTTAAAAAGGTTTATGGAGAGTTGTTTTAAGTTTGAGGTAGTAAATGTAATTGATGTGCAACTTCGGGATCCATAGGGTAAAAGACTCTTAAATCTAAGTTCAATTTCGTCTGGGACATACTAAATATAGAAAGGCAGCTAATTAACAAGTAGGTCAAAAACATTATTTTTTGAACTAGGTTGAGGTATAGACAGCGAGAACTAAATCCAAACCGCAAGCATATTACATGTGATCTTCTGTTTTCTCGGGCATTTTTCGGTGGCCTTAAATTTCTGACTGAGTAGGCTAGCTAGAGCTTCACCATTAAATTGGTCCACCCTTAAATATTTCACCTAATATCAACTTTGTCTTGTATAAATAAACAATAATCTCACATACATGTTTGAAATGTTAAAATGGTATTTTTTTTGAACATTTGGAATATTAAATGGTTATATTCATTAAATCACATATTAATGGTTATATTCTATAATTTTTAGTTTATTTTACTTTTTTCTTAACGCAATGCTTGATTGTGCTTGTATTCCACAGAATTGGGTTAGTTTTGAAGAAATATCACAAATTTTGTTTATTCGCAATTTGAATTCTACAAAATCGTGGGCTCAATCACTTAAAAACGTGACAAATAGTTAGTTTTCAACATAATTTTAAAAAATATACTTTTGCAAAATTGATGAAAATAAACTTATTTCCACAAAATACAATTGTCAACCATCAAACACAGCCTTAAATTATGTTTAAGAAATTGTTATTAGAGCATCCACAGTGGTATGGTAAAATACCTTTTTACCTTATTTGAGTTGAGTAGTGGGTAGGGGAAAATAAGAATTTCCCCCTACGAGAGTCCTAGATAGGCTAAAATTGGCCTTCTCCAGACTCATCTGCAAATTATTTTACGGGGCGTGGATCTGGCACCACGTCTGAAATGGGGCGTAGAGGTATGATGGCGTTTGAAACGGGGCGTGGAGGTAAAGCCACGCCCCAATTTTTTTAAAATTTTTTAAATTGCATGGGACGTGGAGATTGCTCCACGCCC
>MVGT01001713.1:342378-356632 GCA_002174775.1 Macleaya cordata | reverse complement strand
GGGGTGGGGGAAGAGAGAGAGAGAGTAGGAGGGAGGGAGAGATAAGTGAGAGAGAGAAAGGGGGAGAGAGGCAAGAGAGAAAGGGGGGAGAAAGATGGCCTAGAAAAAATTTTCAAGTCATCTACTCACAACGGTGATGGGGAGGGGGGGAGAGAAATAAAGGTTAGTGGGGTAAATGTTGGGTAATGAAGGGTAAATGTGGAATATTAAAAACTCAGGGTAGTTTTTGTAAGCAACTTTAAAAAGGTTTATGGAGAGTTGTTTTAAGTTTGAGGTAGTAAATGTAATTGATGTGCAACTTCGGGATCCATAGGGTAAAAGACTCTTAAATCTAAGTTCAATTTCGTCTGGGACATACTAAATATAGAAAGGCAGCTAATTAACAAGTAGGTCAAAAACATTATTTTTTGAACTAGGTTGAGGTATAGACAGCGAGAACTAAATCCAAACCGCAAGCATATTACATGTGATCTTCTGTTTTCTCGGGCATTTTTCGGTGGCCTTAAATTTCTGACTGAGTAGGCTAGCTAGAGCTTCACCATTAAATTGGTCCACCCTTAAATATTTCACCTAATATCAACTTTGTCTTGTATAAATAAACAATAATCTCACATACATGTTTGAAATGTTAAAATGGTATTTTTTTTGAACATTTGGAATATTAAATGGTTATATTCATTAAATCACATATTAATGGTTATATTCTATAATTTTTAGTTTATTTTACTTTTTTCTTAACGCAATGCTTGATTGTGCTTGTATTCCACAGAATTGGGTTAGTTTTGAAGAAATATCACAAATTTTGTTTATTCGCAATTTGAATTCTACAAAATCGTGGGCTCAATCACTTAAAAACGTGACAAATAGTTAGTTTTCAACATAATTTTAAAAAATATACTTTTGCAAAATTGATGAAAATAAACTTATTTCCACAAAATACAATTGTCAACCATCAAACACAGCCTTAAATTATGTTTAAGAAATTGTTATTAGGGGTGTTGATTTGGGTTTCTTTAAGTTGGTTGGATTTCTGCTAATTTAGTTAACCAACTCATTTAACTATGTTGAATCTTGATTTGGCTGAGAAATGATTTAGTCGTACATTTTGAACATGTGAAGGGTATTTTGGGAAGAAAATCCAAAAGAGTTTTAAAAAGAGAGAAAAGGACTAGACTTTACAGCAAAAGTTCATTTCGGTTCATGGCCCTATAACATGCTGGCAAGCTATAGTTATCATCCGCATTGTCTGTGCCGGCATTCTTCCCTTGAAAATAATCTAATACAATCAAAATGCCCACAAATATCACTTATTTACTGAAATGCCATTTCATTAAATTGGTTGAAATTTTGAAGGGGAGATTTGCTTTAAAAAAAAATAGGAGAGATTTCACTTGCACAGTTTCACCCCATTTATTTCTTACACTCTGTTAACACCTTGCCCGTGGTTAAAGTGTACTTTATATTTTGAAACTGAAATGTGCAATGCAGTTGGCAAGGTGTACTTTATGTCTTTTAGAGGCCTTGAGTGTATTTTCAAGTAGGAAAATGCTAAATCTATTGCATTTCTTATTGCATCTGCATACGGTTAGGAATTAATTCTTTATTTCTCGTAATTTGCATCTATTTCAAAATTACCATATTGTCTTTATAAATGGCATTGGCAGTAAGAAATGCAATAAAGGTGGCAGCATGTGTAGCATGTACTGTTTTTTTTTTTTGATGAGGAAGGCATCTGCCAAACTTTATTCATGAAACAAACTTGTTGATCTATCCGAAAGCATAGCGTCAGCAATACAGGATGGTGGAGAAGGAGTCATCCACCAATCAGAAATTTTAAACATAAAAGCATGTTTAGCTAAGTTATGAGCCACAGAGTTGGCTTTTCGGGAAGTAAAGACAAATGAAACACTAATTATTAATCTCATATTACGAATATCCGAGATGATTGCACGGATTCGCCAGGGAGCTGGATTCGTGCTATTGTTAAGAACATTGACAACCGAGAGGGAATCACCTTCAATGATGCAGTTTGGGAGGTGAAGATTCCTAGCTAAATTTATGCCTAGAAGGAAGGCATTGGCTTCAGCTTCAATAGGAGTAGATGCCTTTAAGAACTGAGTGTAGCATGTACTGTTGTGCATGATGGGTAGCTTCAGGCAATGGTCAGAATTGGCAAATGAATTTTTTATTTTTTTTCCAGAAAATAACTCAATATAAAAAACAAGTTTTAACAAATAGCCCGAGGTAGCCATCTCTTAGGTCCGCCTTTGCCCTAAATACTTGCATGTCTATATATACAAAAACACTATTGTGATCGGCCCAATAATCTGTACATATATACAGATTGAGCTGGCACCCAATCACAACCATTTAATATGTATATGTGGGGTCCACAAACACATAAGGAGTGATTGTGATTAGATGACAGCTCAATCTGTACATATGTACAGATTTTTGGGCCGGTCCCAATAGTGTTTCTGCTATATATAATGCTAGGAGTCTAGGAGGAGTTCTGGATGGTTATTTTTTCCGACTTTAGTACTTCTTATGTCATCTTCTAAAGAAAACATTTGAAACATAAAGGTGTAAAAAGAAACAATATTTATATATTTAAATAATAAGCACATAACTTGAAAATATTAAGAAAAAAAATTACTAACCATTCAATGTATCCAAAATTATCCAATTTTAACAAAAACCACATTTGTTTTAAAAAGTTTGGGAAATGACAAGAGGACAGAGTGGTCCTCCAGCTAAATTACATTTCTTTTAAAAAGTTTGAGAAATGAAGTGAAGGCATATCGGTCCTCCATATAGATAAACCACCCAGGCAAGACACATGTATTAGAAAACCTATTTTTCGTGGAATGCTATTTTTTCCACCTACTTTCAAATCGGTGGGCATTACGTCCCACATCAAAGCAGTAAAAATTGCATGGTAAAAAAATTTGTGGAGTTGATCATGTAATTTTTATTGGCAGGATAGAAGGGGTACGTAATGTCCGCCAACTCTAGATGCACCTCGTTTGTTTGATACTTGTGTTTTTATTAACTTTGGTGGCTAGGAGGCATTGTGTGGCCACTCCGCGGGATTAATTCTCCTGATGTACCCAGTAGTTGCTAAAAGGAGGATGACACTGAACTAATCAATGTGCTCTAAGAGGATGATTTTTACATTTGCACTCTATAAACTATATATAACCACGCTCCATGAGTTAGGATTGGCAACTAAGGCATTGTAAACAATTGTAAGACAAGATTTTTGGTCTATAGGGAGATGATCTAGAGATGTGAAGATGATCTCTTTACTACATAGATCATTCTCATATAAAATTAATCACTCTTTTTTTTTCTTTTTTTAATCAGGCGTCATGTTCTAAAATTTTTAATCTCATCTAATGTTAATTTAAGTTAACGACATTTATGGACGGCCCACAAATCACATAACTTTTATTTGCTTAAATTGAAGTTTTAGAATGATCAAGGAGAACTCAATAACACAATTATCAAAAATCAGTGTTTCAATTATTTTCATGTAGATCCAACAAAAACCTTGTCTTTGATTGTGTGTTAGATCCTAATTAACTCTAAAACGCACATGCATAATATACATGAACATAAACGCACATAGCTAAAGATTCTCCCTATACACCACCGACGTGCTCCCACAAACCATCAACCTCGGGACAAATAATGTACCTTTATGACGTACCCCATGTATCTCAAAAATCAAATAACCTAATCATCCAATCCGTTGATGATATGTCCTACTACTTCCTTCCATGTTATGATTTTTAAAAAAATTTGTAACTAAAGATCCTCCAAATCTTCTCCAAAACGTCAAACTTTATCATCTTTAATTTTTATAAATCCTTATTCTAGTTCACCAGGTTACCTAATTAGCTACCATGTAGCAATTAATTCAAGCATAATAACAGTTTGAATTCATTCCACAAAAAAAAGTTACATGAGTGGCATTATTTAAAATCGACCGACACCTAGTTATTATGCCATTTTTCTATTTTTTTTTTCAGACTTCAGATTTCAAGATGAGATTTCAATTTGATTTTGGACGCTAATGATAAATATATCATCTAAATCATCTCTATGTGAACCCTAAAAGACTGTATCTACATTATAGTTCGCCGGATCGGCCAATCATCTCATCACCTCCATCACCATTAAGCTTCCATTCATCAAGATCTACAATAACAAAATATGAGGAGCAAAAATCCTATGTTAAAAACAAGAAAATCAACTGAAAATTTTAATGCTTTTGGGTTAGAAACTCACCCAAAAAAATGAAGAAAGAGGAGGGGGAAGGATGGAGTTGATCTCCTTTTCCTCTCTTCCTTATTCTTCTTCCTTCTTCTTCCCATGTTGTTGTCATTTGTTCTCCTTGTTAGTTTAGAAGGGTATTTTAGTCATGAATGGCACTGCGTGAAACGCACATGTTATTTTAGACGATAAAATTACAGAAACTGTAAATTTGAAAGGGTAAGTTAATTACGAGATCTTTGAAGGGGCAAGTCCAAATGACGAATAATTCTAGGGGTAAGTTAAATTGACCCTAAAAAAAATTTGTTTTAAAAAAACAAGCAGAATAATAAAGATGAAAAGAAAATGAAATAGTAATTTGAGCTAGATATCAAGGGTAGTTATGGAGTATTAAAAATAGGAACCAAATGCCAAGCTGTAAACGTGGATGGATGGACTGATAGAGTGAAAGGAAAGTAAAGTCTGAACTGTCTATGGGGATCTCATTCTTTCAATTCAAGCGTGGGAACCACACGTACGAATATCCCCTTCAACCCCAGCCATGTGTTGTCCCATGTGAGTCTTCCCTTTATTACGACCCGTTTACTTCGCTAACCCTAGCAAACGACCTCACTATGCAATACAGAGGAGGGATATTACAACATACTTTATTACAATATTATTGTAACACATTTTTGTAGGGCCCATATAGAAATAATTCAAGGTTTGATTTTCAGTGAGGTTGTTCTCCTCGTCATTTAGATTATCGTATTAGGAAATCAACTAATTCTAAAACTTCTAACACCCTCAAATCAGGCTATGAAAAATTGATAAATTTAAACATTTTATTAGAATGTTGATTTCTTTTGATTTCCGATAAACTTTTGATGAGTTAGAACTTTTACAAGTAGTTGATTTCAGGATATAATGATCTACATGACGAGTAGAACATCCAGTCAAAAAATCAGCCCTTGAATAATTTCTATGTAGGTCCCATAAAAGGCATGTTGTAATAGTGTCACAATAAAGAATGTTGCAATATTAATTGTTAAATATAAAATATATCCCGTCAAAAAATATTAAATAAAATAAATAAAATGTTAAAAAAAATAAAAATAAAGGAATGGAAGTCACGACAGTTCGATTAGTCCACTGAATCACTGACCTTACAACCTAAAACTTAAGGCAGTATTTTGGTGAGCTTAATATAGACATCTTCTATATAATTTGTTTCTATTTTTTTTATTAATTTAATGGGTTTTTAGTTTTTTAAATAAGTACTACTCCCAACTTATGGGGCCTAATAACCAGCTGTTTTCGAATTTATGTAACTACTACAAAAACGAAGACAACTTCACTAAAATCATAGAACACAAAATATTGTGTTTTCAAATCCTGGGTAGGTTTCTGTAAAACTCATTGATAAAAATGCATCCAATAGATAGAATCACCAATCAATTAAGCTGTGTGTGTGTGTGTGTTTTTTTTAATCAATTTCAAGAAAAATATCAGAAACTTGATCAGATATTCAGATCAGTGGTGGTGGCCTGTGGGACCACTAAAATTAATTCTACCATCAAATAAAAAAACAAAAGTAAAATAGTAATTTAGGGGTAGTCATTTTGGCTGCATGTAATTTAAAACATATAGGTAATGAGTGGTCCCCTAAAACTTCACAAACTGATGCCCTAAAAAAATCCCTAACATGGATCATTTTTCAGAACAATAAGATAATATAGTAATACAAAAGAGATCACCTCCCAACCCACGTTAGTAGAGGCATATAGAGAGAGAGAGTTGTTGGTTGCATGCATTAAGCTGATTGGTGATAGAGCGTACCAATTTAGTACGTATTTTTAGGTTAGTTTCTTGATAGGTCGTGTCTATTAAGATTTGCTGTATCCATGTACAATTCCTCCCCTAGCCAATAATATTCTAATACTGTTCTGTTTCTTTCTCTCTCTAGAATTCATTATCATTAGCCCAAAGTACAATATCATTAAATAATTTGTGGACCCCACTCCCCTACTCCTTTCTATCTTCTACATATATAAGTGCTTAGTCGTTTTTTTTTGAATTTGACTTAAATTAAAGATGAAGGGTTCTAATCTCTCTCTCTCTAAAAAAGATTGGTTGTAAAATGGGATCAAAAGTGACATCAAACAGACACATAAAGACGACACAACACTTTGTGACAGACCAACGTGGGGTGCAGGGGTTGAGATTGAGATTGGGATTGGGGGAGTGCGTGATACGCGCATGGGCTTCTTTTTTTTTTTCTTTTTCTTCTTCTAATGCTGAGGTCTTGTTGCCCTATTTGTAAGTTCATATTTTAGCATTGATCTCTTTCTAATTGATACTGTCAGGTGCGTTTTTTATTTATTGCCAGGCCTGATCTAGTATATGGCTATTTAGCCTGGATTCCCATGCCATGAATACCGAATTTATCAAATAACTGAATCAAATATCGAAATGTAGTTCAAAGCAGGAGCACGAGATTTCGTAACAGAAGCGTCAACACTTTAGACTGATTCTCTCTACTGAGATTTTAACATAAGAATTATGTAAAATAAGAACTGGAACAGATTAATTATCTCAGATTAACTTCCACTGGAGTAAGGAAACCAGAACCTACAAGGACCGTTAACAACTTAGTTAATACGGTTCTAGTTCTGTGTAGTTCAATAACCGAACCGGAACCAACCTGTAGACCACCCTTAGCCTGTTTAGGTGCTTAATTCACCTGACAAAATGAAAAGCTCACCTGGTTATAACAGATTTGTTATTTTTCTTTTGTGGAGTTAAATTGCATGAAATGAATGCATGCATTAGGCCACATAATGTACAAGATGTGCTGCTAATTAAACATAACAAATCTTCAAACAAGCTAAGATACAGAAAGATCCTTCTTTTTTTACTATTTTTTGTTTTTTTTTTTTCAGTACTAGAGAACTCAAAGATGCAAATAATGAATTTAAAAGTCTGCAACAGAAGAAGTGAAACTTCCACATCAAAAACTACAAAAAGATCATAGAATTAAGTTCAAGATAAATCCAAAAAGGGAACAGTGGGTCCTACTCACATGAGCAAATGAGATCTTACACTCTATCTGTTGCAGTAATGCTCACTCATCAACTTGCACATGGTAGGACCCACCTCTAACCACTGAGAAGTAAGAAATTTCCCACCTCTGGTTCTTGGTTTTTTTTAGTTGCTGCAACTTTGTGGAACCTAATCAAAACTGCCCTGACAATATTGACAAAGGCTTCTGTGAAACCTAAAAATACCCATAGATTCATCTTCATCCTGCCCCAAAACCAAGAACATAAAAACCAGGATAAACCCTAATCTGGTGGGACCCACCTGGGCTGGATCAAGTTAAAAAAGAAAAGAAAAGAAAAAAAGATAGCAGGTTTAGACAGCTAAAGGATATTATCACAAGCTTCCCTGGAGTTGGGTGAGAAGCATATTGGTTTCATCATTATTTTCATTATCATCATCATCCCCATCAATTCTATCCCTATCCACAGACAGCTTAGAACCAAGATCAGTCACACCATTTTGGCTTACCAGTGACATGTAAGCTTCATTTTCAAGACAACCAACTTGTTTCAGTACCTCAAGCAAAACCTCCTTGCTTGCTAAGTCTGATTCCTGATCGCAGAGTGAAATTAACACAGAAATGTTCATGGGCTTGGGCCTCCAATTCTCTGCTCCTTCAGCAGTTGAGGCTTCTTTTATACAAGATAGAGCCTCCGGGATTTGCTTCTTCTCGATATAACCTTCCGCAAGAATCTCCCACGTGTTCGAATTTACTTTACCTCCCACTTCAAACACGTTTTCAAGAAAAGCCTCGGCTTTATCCAACAATCCTTTCCTAACATACCATCCCATGATAAGGTTGCAGATTCTAGGATCATAAGTGGACCTAACCGAAACCCATTCTTCATAAATCTTCAATGCCCCTTCAATGTCATCTAGTCTAACTAATGAAGCTATCATTGCATGGTAACCCAAGTTCCAAATGCTGGGGAAGTTTGATTTGTAAGTTTTCCATATCCGGTAAACATCTTCTTTACTACCCATGCTACCGTAAAGGCTGAGGAGATAGTGATAAGGGATTCGATCACGACCAGTTATTCTACTCTCGACTTTCTTCAAGCAATCTCTGGCTTTCTCGAAAAGGCCCAGCTTCATGTACATTGTAGCCATTGTGCTGTATGTAGTCCAGTTAGGGTAGATTGAACTATCGAGTTTCATCCGTTGAAGAACTTCTTCCATCTTCTCTGCAGAACCCATAGCTCCACAAGTAGTTACCCAGATGTTGTAGGAATATATATCTAGTTTTAGATTCTTCTCCAACATTTCTGATATCATCTCCATGACTTTCTCATATTCTTTGAGTTTCATGTAAAGAGTCATCATTACATTGAAAGGAAGTGAATGCGTGGCATAACCTTTGTCTCTCATTTCCAGGATCAAGGATTCTGCCTTTTCTCTCATTTTAGCTCGAACATAGGCATTTAGAAGAGCCCCATATGTGCGATTGTCCTTTGAGGAACCCGGAAGGCTTAAAAAGTATTCTTCCGCACTTGCAACTCCGTTCACTTTAGAGATTAAATCCAATTCAATTGCAGTATCACTGGAGGATAATCTAAATCTATGTCCTTGGTTTCTCATCCATTCATACATCTGAGAAAATGAAGTAGAAACCAATTTCAGGATTAACAAGGCATACACTGACAACAAAATTAGAAAGAGCTGTCCGTAGTTATCAGTTCTAAATTTCCTAGTTCTAAGAAATCCATCTTACCAGCTTTTCTTTATTATTGAAGACCTTGTCTCTGTGTGTGCTATTGTGTGTGTTGTTTTTGTGAGGTGTTTTCTACCCTGGTGAACTGTGTCTTAATTTCTTGAGACACAACTTGGCAAATTGACAATTAGATGGTGCGGGCCGCTGCAACACCACATATAAATGAGGCCAGACCTGTCTAGGTGCCAATGAATGTATTCACCCACTAATCATAGTTCCTAGTTTCTTACTAAATGGCCCAAAGCCAACAATAGCATTCACCAGATGATCCTAACATCCCTTAATAAATTCTTTCTGAAGATAGTTGCATATTATTTATTGAAGGTCCTAAATAGAAACTGATCAAACATTTACTAGAGTATGGATTTCGAACTGTTATTCATTTAGGATTCAATGGTGCTTAACATTTGCCAGTAAAGATAGGTGTCTGCTTTTCTTTTCTCTTTTTCATTGCAGATTCATATGCAAACATTTATCACCTTGTAACCACATTGTATGAATAAGCTTGTATATGAATCTTTAACTCGTTTAAGAATAACTTATATGAAAAGATTGATAGAAGCATAAGTATATTCACATATTTCAGAACACTGAATGTATATTTGGGTAATGAAAATTCAGGAAGAGATTATGTTTTCTTTATGAGAATGAATTAAGTTGGCATTAGAATAAATTCAATGGCAACTAAAACAAACATAATTATGAAGAATTTGGAGATCTAAAAGAAGATCAATAAGAAAAGGTGAGTAACGAAATATAATATTACACATAACCAAGGTCTGAATATCATATTATGAGAAAATATAGTAGTCTGTTGAAAGACCAAGTTATTCAATATGAGCATCCCCTAATTTCTTCATTCTACATTGTGGTTGAAGCTGTAGGAGGAAGATGTTAGTGATTAGTTTGATGGTCCGCAATTGTTTGAGGTGGATGTAATCATGTTAATACTCGTGTTTGTTCTAGGGCTGACAGTGGATCACCATGAGCTTCCCAAAAATGAGGTATGAGGTGAATTACAAGTAGGGGTTTGAATGGGCCAGGCCTGGGTATGGCTTTTGTAAAATTTTGCAAATATTTCATGCTAGAGAAAACTCCTAGGGGTTGCTTTTACAGAAGGGAGATGATATAAAGAGGGGAAAAGGAGAGAATTTATTCTGAGATCATACCCTAATCCACTATAAGCTGGTTCAATGAAAAAAAAAAGCTACAAATTCAGTATATTGTACCCCTTTTTGGAAAAAGCCCTTGAGCACTATTCCTCAATCATCTGATGAGAATTTTGAGAACTGACCTACCACAACATGTGTGACCCCATAGTTACCAAAGAAAACGGGAAATGGAGACACAGGTTGAACAACTTTGAGTTACCACTTACTAGCCATTATAAATCCCCTCTTGATTAGGCTTATAGTTCCTGTGGCATAAATAACCACATAAAAAGAGCCACCTGGATAGGAAAGAGGACCCATTATTTCTTTTCAGTATAATTTTTGTGCTGAAAAAAAACCTCCTTATTTCAGACATTTTGCTAAGTCAAAATTTGACTCACTCTAAAAATAAAAAACAAACAATCTGAAATCTGACTCGGCCCAATTCAGACTCCGAGTCAGATTCAGACATGTTTTTCAGAAAAAAACAAACAGCCTCTTATCCAAAAAGAAAAGGAAAAAAAATACCCCCACAGGTAGCCGTTTGACAAACATTTCAACCAGAAAAGAACCACAAGAACATCACATGCACCTATCATCAACCCCTTACATGATCAACTGTCCCTCCAGTCTACTAAGAATGAAAGCAACAGAATCAATCTCCCAATAATTCAAACTTTATTTAAAGTTTTAAACCCTAATTTGTGGAAAATTATTTATCCCTACCACCATATACAATAATCACAAACTAAAGTGTCTTTGAAATAAGAAATTGCAAAATAAATGGCTAGTATTGTTTCATGGAATATGGATCAAAAAGGGGGAAAAAAGGGTCTTGTTTCAAGCCTAAAGTAACTCCACCCATAAGCATGTCATCCAAATTGCATCCTTGATCCCCAAAATCGAAGCAGATGCCACCATGAATCTTATCTTTACCTTGGAAATGAGGTAACATAAAGTCCCATGGGAAATAGAATGATAGGGAACCAACCACGGTCACCAGGGACAAACTTTTGAACTAAGATTTTTATCCACAGGCTGGACCTTTTCGCCAGAAATCTTCACAGGCATTTCACTAATAAAGTGTGCATGGGTGGTTTAGCAATTGAATTCAAGCATTTTGTAGTTCATGGTTTTTATCTATCGTGATAATTTCTAGAGTATAGATCCAATAAGGGGTGGGGGGAAACATTCATAGGCTAGGTAGGCTAGTAAAAGTGGCACACATGGCATTTTAAGGCTTCTATATCGGCCTTTTGATATAAAACTCTGTATCAAGTCAAGCTCCCACACACAGAAGTTCTAATAAGGGGCCCACCTAGGTGGTAGGTAGGCAGTTGGTCATGGAGGAAACAAGGGTATAAATTCTCGTGATCCCATTTCTTCCCTCGACTGTGCTTCTCATAGCTGACATGCTTCAGCTTGAATATGTTTGCAATCTCTCTCTTTTTCTCGTTTGGATAATCCAATAAGACGATCTAAAAGAGCCAAACAATCTATAACCGATCAAATGTGATCGACGAGACATGAGTGGATCCCAGAATGCACTATCATAATCTGTATTTGGATTAAGGGATCCAACTCTGGTTTTCCCAAGACTTTAAACCATGGTCCAAACGTCGAAGGCTTAGGCTAATAGGGTTGCGCTTCATAATAAGCCCAAGGGGTTTAACCCTCATATATGGGTTGAATCCCTGGACAAACTTGGGCTTGTACTGGTTCTATGACCACTAAAGCCTTCAAAGTTAAGCCTGACTTTGATATTTAAGACCTTCCCTTGAGTGGATATCAACTTCACAAAGGCAAGAGTTGGAGTTCGGTTTTCAGAAAGGCCTTTTTGTCATTTTTTTTAATACTTCAAACTTCAAAGGCCTTTTTTTATCATTGAACACAGCTAAATCGGGGTGAAAAGTTTAGGTAACCAAATCCATATAAGAATCTATCTTCCCAAGCTTCGATATCAAAATCACAACAAGCAGAGTTCTTTACTCAGAAGCCAAAAACATACAAAAACCTTCCTTTTCTTTGTTCCCTGATCAATAAAGGATACATGGGTCTTAGCTTTACAAGTTCTATAGATTTTCTTTCTGGAGTATCATAATCCTAATATGATTAATTAACCTACTGGGCTTATATCTAATCTAATAACCAATAACATACAAACTAAATAAGCAACAACTTAAACAAATCCAGAAGTATAAATCTTTTCGTGTTTACTAGGTTTTGAGCTTATCTTCCTTAATTTGGGCTCTTTCTTACTTCACTTTGGGCATCTAATAGACCCATATTGATCTTCTTTGTGATTGTGCCCATACAGTCCCAAAATCACAGAAATCTATTCCACTTATCTTCATCAATTCGATCAGCTTACTTATCCTCATATTGTATTACTATAGTTGGATCAATAAAAAAAAAAAAAAAAAAAATTTAAACGTAATAATGCCAAAAGCCGAGAATCCAATAATGATTAAACAGAGAATAAAGTTTACCCCAAAAGCACACACACACCAAAAAAACCCTTATGGTGTTCACTTGGTCTTGAGCTTGTCTTGCTTGATTTGGTTTGATTCTTACTTCAATTTGAGCATCTAATGGAGACCCATATTGCTACTCTTCACACCCACACAATCCCAAATTTTAGAAAGCAATTCTACTATAATCAGATTAACAAAAAACCCAACAGAGAAAATCACTTAAGAATGCCAAAATCCGAGAACTCAAGAAAGATTAAATCAGGGAATCAAAAAAATTTACCCCAAGAGCAAGCTTGTATCGTCGATATTTCCTCAATTCCTTGACAACACGAGAAATCTCCCACTTGGTAAGCTTCCTTCCTTCTTCTTCCCATTGATTCAACACAGTCGAAGAACCAAGAGAAGGGTTCTCCATTAACGAAATCCTCCGATAAAGAGCACTCCATTTCAGTGCCGGTCTACGTTCGTAATCTACAGTACCGTAATTATGAACCTGAGAGATTGAACAGGTAATTGAGTTGATCTGGTTTGGATTGTTTCGAATAACAACAGTAGGAAAAGAGAACCCTTTTAGGGTTTGAGAGTAGAAGGAAGCTGATGAGAAAGAGGGGTTTTGCAGAGGAGATGAAATTGATGATTGGAGGAGCATTTTTGGGTTTGTGAGAGTGTGAGAGTGAGTGAGCGGGGAGTTTCTATGAGGGTTTCAACGGTTTAAGGGATAAGTGGACGTGAAATGCGGAGATATTTGAAGCTGAGCCTGAATTACCAGTACAACTATCCTCTTTTCAAAATTTCATCAGGACTTTAGGATTTTAACACCACTACTTTGGATTAGGAGCACCAACATATTTTCATAGAGTTGTACTTTTTCATGCTCCTTTTGAACAATCTTTTATAACATTTGTGCACGCGCCATGTGTGTGAGTTGGCAAACCCAATAATCTAAAAAATCATAATTATTTTATGTGCGTTAAATAGCAATAGTAATTCTAGTTGTAAGTGTTTTTTAATGTTTTTCTTTTTATTTAGTAAGGGTAAAATATAGAAGCGATAATTTTCAGTCTCATAATTACCTCTAAGACAGCTTCTCTTTTAATAATAGAATTATTAAATTAGATTCGATGCAAAACTCGAACTATTGATAGTGGAATGGTCAATTGACTTGAAAGAAGAATTGAAGAGGATGAAATGTTTACTACGATTCAAAGATGGGTAAAAACAAAGCCCAAGTTCGGATGGTTTTCCCATGAAATTATACAAAAGAAAAGGCAAGATGGCCAATGTGTCTTATTAGTGATGTCTACAAGATTATTGCAAGTCTTTGACTGGTCGTTAGTACAAGGCGGAGGTTTGTGAGATACGACCTCGTTTATCACTAATGACACCATGGTCGGGACGAAATCGCACACACGAGCTTGAATTCCTAGATGGGATCAAAGAATAATGATGAAAATGCAAATGCAAATGAATGGGTGCGTGCGGTGTGTGTGTGCAAGCCCGAGAAGTGTACAATCATAAATTCCCTAAAATTCTTTAATCGCTTTTCGAGTTAGATCCCT